>JBCEWB010646032.1:7311-17644 GCA_039654565.1 Peronia peronii
ACCCTGAGTGCCTGACTTTGTTTGTTGTCTGGTTTTTTCCTGTTGGAAGAACTTGCCTCCCCCCCCCCCCTCTGTTCACTGCTATCCCCTACCTGCACTCTGTCCCATTCACCGTTGCACGAGCCAACTGGCACCCGGACTCCAACTGGCACCCGGACTCCATGCTTTCCCACAGGCAGTCAGAAGTGTTGATTTTGATTGTTAATTAATATTACTAATTGTTACATGAACAAGCGGATCATACTCCTGATTTGGGTGCTCATCGCTGGGTCATCTGGCAGTCATTAGCTTGTGGCGTCAATCAAAAGATTCTGCTTATAGATGTGAAACGCTGGTCAGTGACTGGAGCATTGGATCAAAGGAGAATTGGGGGGGGGGGAGGGGGAGGGAATGCTGTGGACTTACCATGTATGCCTTCCTGTACATGAGAGACCAATTTTTGGACAAACCTGGTACTGTCTGTAGCAATGAAGCATTTATTAACATATGATATAAAACAAAACGCTCAGTTTATATTGCATTTAGATATAGCTGTCATTTCTGGGACGTGGATATTTAATATCGTGAGAGAATTCTTGCTAGATCTGTGATTTAGCCTAACACTTTCAGAGTTAACCAATATAATTATCCTGGTAGTTTCATGGTTAATTGTTTGACTTTTCCTAGGAGATTAATTATACAGGCAGAAAGAGTGAAATTGAAAGATCATTAAACAAAACAAACAACATAGAAAGATAGTAAAGGGTAAAGTTAGAACTGACAAAGGACTAGATGGAAAGAGAGTGAAACAAACAGAGATCTGAGATCCATAGGAAGGAAAGCTGGAATAAAGTAGGAAAGAGACAATGGTAGAGTTTACCGCATGAAATCAACAGCTTCTAAAAATTCAAAATTATCTGCAAGTATACTTACTCAACGCAAAAATAATTATTATTCAGGATTCATAAGATCAATAAGGTTCAAACGATGTTAGAAGTGCTTTGCCTTTGACACCAAATAGAGTCATGTCGATACTATGTGAAAACGCCGTCCGAATACCAGACTGCCTAAGAATGTTGTGCTTGGCCCAGCTGACATATTTTCCACATTCTGCATGTGGAATAACACTTTAACAGAAAGTAAGTAAAACAATTAAATTTAATCAAGGAAAACAATTAATTTTTGTTTTTTTTGTCTGCTCAACTCTGACATGTTATATTTTATGCTCGTAGGCTCCGACATTGCCAGGAAAGAAAGACAGAAATGTCAGGATCTGAAGCAACAAATTAATTACAGTAGCAGAAATGGCTTGTTCTTTAAGCTGGCCACACTTTGAATACTGTAGTAACAATTCCAGTTTATCTCAGATGAAAAATGTCCTATAATTTAAGCATTTTCCTTTTACACGTAACAGCTATAATTTATTATTTAAGGAAACCATAAACAGTAGTTCATGTTTGACTTAGCAAAAACCTGGAAATCCCCAGCAGAGTGTTTGTACTCCCTGCTAAAAATAGAACATCCACTGATGCTTATTACCGCCCCATCACGAGATCCGAGTTGTCACCAGTCCCATGCAGTTTTTCTGTGTTTTTCCATATCAGTGACAGTGAACAGTTTGGAGTGTTTGTTCCCTCCTGTTAAAATTAGACAGGAATTTCCAGCCGTTCGCTTGGTCGGAACCAGTTGATTTCAATGGCAATACAACTGCAATCGTATAGGCTGTAGTTATCTGTCTTTTTTAAAAAATGTATATCAGTGTGGAGATCAGTTTCTCAACAGTTATGTAACAGTGAGACTAACTGTTAGATATTTATCTTCACATTGACATTGTTTATATATGGTTGTGTGTTTGAGTGTATGTGAGCACATGTATTTGTGTCTGTATGTGTGTGCATACTTGTTTATGTGTATGTGTATGTGTGTGTAGGTGAGCATATGTGTGTGAATTATGTATGTGTGTGTGTGTCAGTTTGTTGTTTGTGATTAGTGTGATTATGTGTGAGTGTGTATATGTACGTGTGTGCATGTGTGTGTGTGTGTGAGTATGTATGCATGTGTATGAATGTGTGTGTATATGTGTGTAAATATAATTATATGAACTCCCTTGGGAGCCTGGTGTACATAAGTAAATTCTTTGCTCCCACCTGCAGCCATTAAAAGCTCGCCATTGGTGGGATGTCTCCCATGGAATGCCATCCTCGACGTTCCAGGGGTGACATCTCTTCTCTCTCTCCTTGCTCCAGTCTTCTGTCCCGCTCTCTTTCCTCTCTTCTTCTTAACGTGTAAACGTATCTTACCATATTTGACACAATATAGCCATAATTATGCTGATATACCTTTAAACCCCAACACAACCAAACAAACAAACAAATAACGTGAAAAGGTAGATGAAATAATTGATGTGTCCAAACTATTCAGTAGATCATGGAGGGTTGTCGAGAAGAAAGCACATGGTAAGAGCCAGGTCTCACAGAAATATTGACAGATAATAAAGTGACACATTTCCCAGTTGTCAGAGCCTGATGACCCAATACAAGGCCATACTGTGATAATCTTCTATCCTCATCTATTATGTGTACCACCTTTATCTTTTATATTGTCAAATAGATCCAGTCTCTGCAATTCATATGTGTTTTATGTGAGAGAGGTATTATTTGTAAAATATATTTTTTTATAGCGTAGGATAGTCTAGTACAGGAATGGCATATTGTCTCCAGAGATTTATCGGGGAGCAAAATGTTCATGAAGAAAGAGTGAATATTTGTTTGAAAGAGGAAATCTTTACCTTTTACTGATGGAGAGAAGATGGTTTGAGTTTGGGTTTAGATTTTACAGCACATCCGCACGACTACGGCTACACAGTGCCAGGGACAAGAGAGGCTCTCCGATGCAAACAATAGACAACAGCAACAACAACAAAAACTAAACCCTTACAAGTACTCAAGTAGCCTGAGTGTGGCGCAAAATGTTTAACAAATCTGAAATAGTTCATCGTTGGTATAGATGATACTATTGATTTCCTGCCCTCCACTTGTTCCCTACCCTAGACCTGATTCTCCAGGTGTTTGACTACCAAGCAGTCACAGCAAGTGACCCTGGTGGCCATTGTGTGAGACAAGTGACCAGATAACTTGATCATGTGCACAGATAGTAGAAAGTAGTCGCCGGGCATTATGTTCTGAACTCGACTACATAACTGACCTGTGACATGTTTCTATCTAGACTGCCTAGACTAGGGGTTCCCAACCGATGGGTCACCACCCCCATGGGGATGGCAGAGCCTTGGCAGGGGTGTCACGAAGCCTTGCTAGAAGTGTTTGGGATAGAGCTGATTTCATCTGATATTACATTTTTTATGCTCTTACATACTTTTTATGTTTTTGTTTCAGTGTTTCTTTCCCTCTCCATCACAGAAAATAAAATATATATAAATCTGCTGATAGTAGAGGTCACGTGGGTTTCAAGCTTTGTGGGTAAGGGGTTATGAGTGCAAAAACATTGGAAACCACTGATCTAGACCTTGCTCTCCAATTGGACATGGATAATCCGTGCCCCTGTAATCATTACTGATGTCATCCAACAATTTGGTCAGGGCTATTAAGATGATAATCAAGGATACTTGCTGCAGATAACGGCTATACCAGCACTAGGTTATCCTGTATCTGGTTTGTTTGTTTTTTCCTTTCTTTTTTTTTCTCTTTGTCTTTTCCCCCTTTTACATTAGTTTGTTTGCACTGAGTGATATGCCAGGTTGTACAGTATGATAAAGTGAAAAGATCTGATTCTCAGCCTAATGGAAAGTCATTGTGACAAGCCCTTATTATGTCCCATTGCCAGACACAAATGATGTTGAACAAGCAGTTTTAAGAAGAAAGAAAAATGACATCTGCACCCTTTGCTGGAAGCACAATAACAATAATAGTATATGGAGAAGCTAGATAGGTAGTCTGCTGGTGATGATGAAAACAGGGCCATGGAGTGATCAGTGAAAGCATGTGATCATGACCGGGTCCGACCGGGAGATTTGATCAGGGAGGCCATTGGCGCGTTTGTGAATGGTGTAGCTTTTGGGGGAGCCGGGGTCGGGTTGGAGCTGTTTTGGGGCTTTGCTTTCTCGCACGACTGTCTTCTTGACGTGGGTCCGGAACGGCCTAGTAAAAAGAACGTAGGGCAGAGGGAGGTGTCGACTGGCTAAATACATTAGGAAAATAAAGCATTTTTTTGTTTTGTTTTGTTTTCCAAAAGTAAAGATAGGATTTCTTTTTTTTTTTTTCACAACAAAGAACCGTTGAGATAACCTCCACCAAGAGGTTGAAAGATGTATATAGAACATAATGTAACATGGAAGTATACATCATGAAAAATTCACAGAAAATCTGTGATATACAGAAAATGTTTTCTTCTTATTGTTGTACTTTATATATAATTTTTTGGTGATTAATCTTTTGAATGATATAAAGTAAAATGATTTTTTCTTCTTTTTTTATACTGCTTGTTAACACCATGTCTATAATTGTTATAGCTGCATGTTATTGATGGTTGAACTGACCATCAGTGATCAGTCATATAATGAAGAGTATCCTCTGTCCACTCCACATTATCATCAGTTCACACAATCTTTTGCTCAATGTAGCTAACTCTGCCCCTGGCAGATGGACATTGACCACTTGACTGGCACATAAACTGTCGGCCATGTTGTATGCATTGTTAGATATTACAGAATCAAATCAGCGCAGTTATCTGCCTTTCACCTGCAGATACTACAATAGATCAAGCTTATCAAACATGGGTAGATTCAGTCATGGAAGACACTGCAACTGTAGGAGAGGACAGCCAATCTAAGTACTTATCACTGCAGTACCAATACAGAATAGGGGTGGCTCCAACGACCTACATTGATGGAAAGATTTTAATGGGCCTCAAACTTTCTCCATGTTTTAAGTTATGGGACAAGGTGCGAAGCTGTTCCTACTAGGGACAGATGTTTAAAAGGTTTTATTCTCACCATTGCAGTTACTGGCTGAGGAGTTGTCTGGACAGTTGGCAGTTCTGGAGACTAACTGTCATCCTTTCTACAACCCCAAGCATTTCATTGTGAGTGATTCCTTGTTGTGAACCTTTCACTGCCACGATGATAACGCTCTATTTCCAATATTTTTTTAAATTCTATGTTGTGATCTCTTCAGTTTTGTTTTTGCTGAAAGATAAAGTAGCTACAGTATAAATTTGAATGTATGCATTAGAAAAATATTGTGAAGGCTGCTGATTTTGCAATAGAGGAGAAACTCATGTGAACTGACACAAGCTTGATTTGTGAAAGGGCTATTTCATTGGGGTCACATTTGTAGTAACATAGTGGGAGAGAGAAAGAAAGAGAGATGACAGACAGTTGTATTATGATTTATTCTGAAGCTTTAAACAGAGTTATTACTAAGTTATCTTGTTTCTCATAGACACATCAAAGGTATGTGTCTTAGTTCATATAACTATTTAAACTGCAATATTTCTAGATGGAACCAGATCCTCAAGTAAAAGCAAAAGCACAAAGGTTGTTGATGTTGATTGAGGAATAGATCTGTAAATAAAGTCGAGATGTAGTTCCTCATCTGTTGACATCCGATTATGATACAGGAAGAAATAAAGTGGACAAAAAGAAATGTTATTCACAGTTATACTGAAATCTTTTTTGCCTCTCTTTTTTTTTTTCCTTAAACATTGATCTTCCTTTCACATACAATACATTATGGAATGAAAGCCATAGTTTGTGTTTTTAGTTGTTTGCTTGTTTTTTCTTCATTGAGAATAACATTTTCCAAGCAATAAAAAGAAATCACTCGTTAACCCATGAACAATGAATTCTGATTTAAAGAATTGTCCTATATTATTTTTAGATTTGAAGAAAAAGTTGTGGGCTGATGACAGCTGGTATTTCAGTTGTGGCTCTTAGTGAATTGTGTTGTGTCCGACCTTGCCTAGGCTACTGTGTATTGCTAAATGGAAGGGTTTGCAAGTAACCAGTATAGACACTTATTTCCTCCAAGATGGCCATTATAAACAATACATAGGCTACTGATAGCCAACATGAAAGGACTTCTTTATTTTACTCCACAGACTCAGAACGGCTATGACCTTTGGCAGCAGCAAGAGAGAACTCACATCACTGAGCTGTTGAGCAAGTTCTGGCATCTATCCCTCCCCTTCCCTCGTGATAACCAGGATCTAATTTCGGAGCTGTACAGTGTGCATGAGGATTATCAGATCTTACTGTCCAAACTTTTGATGTGAGTAAGCAAAGTGTGATATCTTTCCAGATATCTTCCCTTTGAATGTCAGGCCTATCCAGCATTTTCTGGGTGTCACAAGCAACCCACTCAAGTCAGTCTGAGTACTTTTTTCACCAGAGAATTAAAAACTGACGTCCAATTATTATAAACAAGAGGCTTTATGTTGTGGCCTTTGCAGATTTTTTCCTGCATTTCTATTGGTCAGTTTTTTTTCAAGATGGTGTCACAGTACGTAGTTTTAGCTCACCTTGAAGGGGGAATAAAAACTCAAAACTCCCAAATTTCGGATTTATGCAGAATGCTTGCGACACGGATGATTTCTTACTCTACATCTCATCTCACACCCAGTTGCAAAGGACCGTCACAAAACACACAAGAAAAAATAGTCCCCTCGAAACACGTGAAGAAAAACAACCAAATTTAACAAATGTACAAATCACTAAACAAGTCATCATTAAATTCATTAAATTTTTAAGATTGTGTTTTTATACAGCTTAATCATCATAATGGAAAGTCTTAAGTGCTGTCAGCATATTGTATGTGTTCTATATGCGTTCTATTGAAACTATTTTTATCATAGTGTCTATAACAGACTTATGGGTTTTTTTGTCTTTTGTTTTGTTGTATTTTTTTAACACCGTAAGTTTGCCAGCTTGGAAACTTTATCCAGTTCAGTTTAAAGAAAATTCCTGATTAGTGAAAGGGTTGAAAATGTTGTAATTCTGAAGTGGGACTGTAAATTGTGAATGCTGGGTATGGGCAGGCTTAGTTCATAAATAAAAAATACTGTGCTGTGGAGAAATCCATCAGACAATGAACAGTTGCCAGATCATTAAAAAAAGAAATTTAATTATTTTTTTTCTGAAAAGTGGCTTTGAATAGCTCTTTAACATATCAAGAATTGAAATTAACAAGGAAAACTTTATTAGACTATAGCATTGCCCAGAAAATGCATGGCAAATATTAATATTCAGTGATATGGATTTAAATAAAAATGGAAAATTTGACTGTTCTAAGATTTCTTCCAAATGATTCATATATTATGATGCATCTGAAGGGAATAGTAAAAGTCATACTATTACATGGGTAGTCAGAGGTAGAAATAGGCCATATTCTAATTTATTGATCTGTTTGCCAGGTATGAGAAACAGTTCCGGCAAGAGTCAGGTGTGATGATGTATGGCACGACCTTCACCCCACTGTCCTCGGCTTCCTGCAGGCTGCTCATGGAATTTGGACTCCGCTATGGAATTGTAAGTCTGGCAGCTTTCATCCCAGAAACATCACATAGCAATACTCATTTACATTCCAAAAACAACAGCTGAGAGAGAAATTGTAAGTCTGGTGGCTTCAAACCTTGAAACATGAAAAGAAGCTGCCAGAATGTTAATGTTTCCATGACAATTTTGATTTATGTTTCAGAAATAATAGTTGAGACTTAGTGGTTACACAGGACAGATATGTTGGTACTGTTTTGTATACCATCAGAAAGTCAATTTATATGCAAAGTGTCATGACCGAGGTTGATCAGTCCCTTGAAACATTAAGGTTAACTTTGGACAAGTTATTATACAATTCTGGCACAACTTGGAACAGGATTTTTTGTCCCTCTGAAGCTAGTCTACGTTCTTGTTTTTGTTATTGGTTTGAATGCAAATTGTCATCAGAAAATGGAATAATGATGTGTTTATACAAAGCTCTATATCACCAGCCAAATGTTTGTATTTTCTCAAAGCATTGAAATACTTTGTCTCTGTTATTACAGAAAATGTAAAATACAGTTGACATAGATGTGTTGGCAAACTAATAGACTGTTTGTTTACCCATAGGTGTGGATTAATATATAACATTTATGAAAAGAGCCATGTTTATCTTCATTCTGGGTTCCTAGATGTAGTTTCATGTTTATTTCTTAACTATACAGCCATGTTTGTCTTGGATTAACTATCTTGTATTAACTGTCTTGTGTTAAGTCTAAGTTTGAAATCTGATTTTTTTCGTAAATTAAGTTTGGGATAATTCATTAAATGATATTTAATAATAATAATAATAATAATAATAATAATAATAATGGAGCGCATTTATGTAGCGCCCAATCCCAATTAATGCTCTAGGCGCTTTACAATAAAAATCAAATAAAATGTAGACAAAGGCACTTTACAAATATGGTGCCATCACGCACGCGCACACACATGTCCATACCCAGAAACACATCAATTTACACTAACGTAAACCCATATGAACACACACACTCACAAACTATGATTTCAGGTGAATTTTAACCAGATATTTTTGAGGCTAGTCTTAAATTCTTCTACAGAGTTTGACATATTTGTTAAAATAAATCACATATTCCATTTATAATGGTTTGGAAATGATTTGAATGTCGAATATGTTGGTCTGTGCACAGGGTGAGCTGTACCGCAAAGCTCTGCTGCTCCAGTCTTTGACATCAGAGTTCTCTCCCACTGTTGGCTATCTGAGCTTCATCAACAACCTGGTCCTGGCCATCTATCAGATGTTGCCAAGCAACAAGGCTTGCGTTGTCATGGTGACTCAAGAGGTCAGGCAACATAAGCTTAGATGTGCCCACAAAAGTTTCAATGTCTAAATGTGATTGTGTGAAACAGAAAATATTTGAATATCCGTTTGCAGTGTTGTTTCATCATTATGTAGATTTGTATGGAAATTTTGCAAGAGGAGAGATATCACAATTGTGGAACAAAAATGGAAGAAAAAAAAAAGAGCAAAAGACTGAAATTTGCTGTACAACTGCATCCTTAAATTGAGTGAAGGACTTGCCTCAGTTCCCAGTAACTACAGAATGAAATAAAACCATGACTTGAATATGTATAACAATAGGAGAGGGAGAATGGAAGGCATTTTTTTTTAAAATGTAGAAAAGCAATGTTTTCTCTGGCTTGATTGAATGAATCTAGTTGTAAAAAGTTGCTCTTCTCTTGTAGATACTTTGTAGATGCAAGCACCAGAACTACGACAACAGGTAATTATGGCTGGAGTTTAATTGTAATATCGTCCTTTAACTTTTCAGTTTGAGCTCTTGTACAACACATTGCGAGTACTGAAAGTGCAGACGTGCAAAGCTTTGAGGCAAATGAAAACTTTTTTCCCTGGAAACAAACCCGTGGAAGGTGTCGGTAAGTATGGCCAAGATCTTTCCATTGTGTTCCGGAAAAATTTTTACTTTTTCTCTAGATCTGCTGGAAATCTTATTCTGTTCAATTCTGTTGCATGAAATGTCTTTGCTGACAAAATCTAGATGAGTCATCAATGAGTTTTCTTCACTTCAACTTGTGTTTTCCCTCTCTCGGTGAATTGCTCAGTTAAAGACATTGATTTACAAGATATTGTTTTTTGATCTCTCTCTCTCTGTGTCTCTTTGCTTACTTTATGCTCTCCAGGACATTCTTTGCTAGCTCTGTTGATTATGGTAGGTTGTGGGGCTCCATTTCAGTGGTTTTCAACCATTGTCTGATCTGAACTGGGGAAGTCATTTATCCATGGATTTTAATATTTTTTTTTCCACTTCAGTAGGCTTATCGAGACATGTATAAATGTGAGTTTTACACATAGTAACATATATATGGTGCACAGATAATTGAGAGTGAAAGAATGAAATGCACAGAAGAGAGGGCTTTTTAATAATGACAAAATTTGTCAGGCCTATTGTGTTTTCTTTTGCAGTCTTTTTTTTTTTTTTTAATTTGTAAATGATAAAATAATCTTTCTTTCATCAAAAATATATTATGACAGAAAATCGTTTTGTTGAGGACAATAACATTTTCCTTGCATTGTGTATGGGCTTTTAAATCACTATCCATTGTGGTTGATTTGTGTATCAGAGACAGTGGTCCCCTCTGACCTCCCAATGGGTTTGTATGAACAGCTTGTGTGACAGATATAATTATGTATTTGCCAGTTTTTGTCTTTTGAACATCTTCACATTGTGATAACTCGCTCCTCAGACCATCCTAGACACATTTTTAGATCCATAGTCCATAGCGGTTTTCTTCGACTCAGAAGAATATGTTCCGACAATGATCTCT
>JBCEWB010646142.1:0-17644 GCA_039654565.1 Peronia peronii
TTTTAATTGCATCTCAACTTCTACGTAAGATAGAGCAAACATTTTTCCCCTACAGAAAAGGAAATGGATAATTTTCCCAGTGACACTAATAACTCCATATGCTCAAAAATTTGACAAAAACCTGATTTCATTTTGTCACATCTCAGATGTAAAAGCTCTATCTACCATGTCACTAGTCATTTTTTATTTATAATTAAATGATTAGGGATGTCAAATTTATCAATTTAGATCTGAAGTTGCCACTTCTATGTTTGAATCTGAACCTATTTTGCTCAAAAATAAAGTTTATTTTTAATACATTTGACATTGGGAAAGATTATGAAGGAGTAGTTTGAAATAGATGTAGTCCTGGTTGGATAACAGCACATGGATTCATAGGACTTGCTGGTCTATAATGAAATTGAAAGTTCTTGCTGGAGGATGAACGTTATATACTATTGTCAAAGTGGAGATGATATTAGCAAGTAAGAGTTGTAAGAATATTAGTTTGCAGGACGTCTCAGATTTGTTCTTGTGCTTTTTTTTTCTGTGTTTCTGTACATTATAGTGATTTGCTTAAGGAATACATCAAATTTAATCATGTCACTTTGAAATCATTTTGCTCACAACAAAATAAAAAATTCAAAGCATGAATGAAAGTGATTATATTTCAATGACTTTGCTGTTTAAAGACTATCCCAGCAGGTTCCTGCATATTTATTGAAATTCAGAAGTATTTGATATCATAATAAATGTCAGCTGCATATGGTCCCAAATTTTCCTGCTTTAGACAATTAAATTCATGCAATAGCTTGTACAAATCATTTATATAGTAATCAAACATATTCTCTTGCCAGTCACCTAATATAGCAACAGTGGACCCAACCTATGGACCAGAAATAGGAGGTACACTTGTTACTGTACAAGGCTCTTTGTTGGGAAATGAAACTCACAAGCTAACAGTATTCTTAGGTGGCATATCACAGGAACTGATTTCTGTGTAAGTTCCTCTCTTTTGCTTTACATTTCAAATAGATAATTTGGAATTAAAGAGATTGACATGTTATTGTCTGTGTTTATGATGTATTCATTTTTAGTTGATGATAAGGATTCACTGTCTTGCTTTATTTTTCTGATTGCAAAATTTGGAGAGAGAGCAAATGAATTCAGTATTAAAGTGCCCTATGTAGTATAGTATCCTACTTGTGTGACTGAATTTGCTAAGATAATAATATAGTGTGAAACACGTTAAAGACTCTCATTTGATAGGCAATACAGGAGCACATTTTAACACTTAGTTAATGTAGTAAAATCTATTGTCCAAAATAATATTACATTTTGCATCAATTATTATCATGGAATCTATATCCTCTTGGACAGAGCTTGCAAAAAAAATTGTGATGATTTGTGACTGAAAGATCTTTATTGCATTGCAGAGCCGATGATGAAGTTGTTTTCAGAACAAAGGAATTAAACCCATCCCCACAGCAAACCACAGAAGTGAAGCTGAGTTGGGAAGAGACATCTCAACCTTTGAATGCAAGAGCCACATTTTCTTACAGAGCAAACCCAGTTATAGATACAAGCAGAAGGACAGATATATCAACCTATGTCAGGTTGGATCAGTGTTCTTCTTCTGTCTTAGTATTTAGATAGACAAGTGAATCTATCATTTTGCGTAATCACTTCACTGCTAACAATAGTACAAGGTGTAGCCCAACGATCAGCTCCCCACTACCCACCCTATTTTCCCTTTGATCCGTTGTTCTGACCACTGACCAGTGTTTCGCTTCTATATGTATGATCTTTTGATATGCACCACATGCTGATGGTTGGGGATGACCTAGTGATACATCCCAAGTCAGACGTAATAATTGCCTTGTTCATGTAACAATTAGTAGCCGTGAATAACGGTCGGTGCTTCAGATTGCTTATGAGAAAGTACAAGACAGGTGCCGCTTGGTTCACTGACAGTGGGTGGGACTGAGTGCGGGTGGGGTTGGCAGTGGTTGAGACTGACTGTATCACTGACGCTTAGCACAGGACTGCAAAATTGGTGTACAGTGAAGTGCTTAAGATATTCATTATTCTAAATCTTTGCCTCTCCTATGCATTGTCAGTTATTGCTGAGGATATAAGTACATTATGTATGTCTAGCAACCAACAAGTTTTTATATTTGTGCATTATTATTTCTATTTTCAAAAATGTTATATCTTAGGAATTCATTTTGCATTCTGAAAAAGTGACAATAAGTTTTAATTTATTACATGTTACTAATGCTTACTTTTTGTTATCCAGTATTTCCCTTAAAATTTTGAACTGTCTTTCCAGTGGTGGTTGCAAGGTCTTTATCTATGGGTCATATCTGCAGAATGTGGCGTATCCAAGGCTTGAAGTGATAAATGTTGCTTCACCTGATATAAAAGCATCTGCTGTACGTACTTTATACATTAATCACATCATTGTTCTTCATTTCTATCCAGTTAACTCACAAATTTTTCCTAAAGTATTTCCATGTCTTGGACTGTTTTTTATTTAATATATGAGGCTGCACTTACAATTTGAAATAAGCGAAAAGATTCAGTTAAAGAATATTAATTTAGCCCTAATCTTTGTCATACTCACACTATTTTTTGGCTGAAACATAGAAGTATTTTGTACATTTTCCTAGCCATGCATTTAAGAGAAAAAGAAAATCAAATGAGTAGTAATTGTAGAGCTCTCACATTTTTTTCATATTCACAAGAAATGAACTCTTCTGCTCTTTGTTTCTCATAAATACTTTATGTCACTGCCTACCGATTGCAAACATATGGTGGGAAATATGAGCCATGATATGATGAAATCTGGCACTGGTCAATTTTTGAGGATAGGGAGTTATTAATATCATAAGCTTATTCATTTTTTTGAAGAAACCTTAGCTCTGTCTTGAATAGAAGTGGAATATTGGCAATTAAGGATGATGGTAGTGACTACTGCTGCAGCTGAATTTAGTGACAAAATTAAACCAATATTAGTCTTCATTTAAGTCATGTCACTAAATTAGAACTTTTGAAATTTTAATATATTTCAATAAATTTAACTGTAAATAAAATACATTTTTTAAAGGTATGAGAAAATTTGTGCTAAAAAGAATTTGCGTTAAAATTTTCTTACTGTTGAAAAAAATCAACCTTTCATTTCTTGGTTGTCTCAGTTTGTTGGGTGACTGATTTCATTTTGTCATGTCTTATAAGTATTTTTCATTAAAAAAATTAATAGACCAATGTTCATGGTTTTTATGATTTTTTTATGCTATTGTTACAGGTCTGCAAACATGTGGTGGGAAACATCATTTGTCGTTCGCCCAATCTGACAGGCTTGTACTCATCATCCAGTGATGCATTTCAAATGACCGCTGTTTTGGATGGTATAATGGATCCAAATTTTGCCAAAATTGAAGTGCATCCAGATCCACAGTTTGAAAGTGTGGACAACATCAAATTCCAGTATCCATTTGAAGATTCAATCACTTTGAATGTGGGTATCAATCATTGTCATTATTATTCCTGTGACAAATGTTGGAGCGCTATGTATCTCTATTGATCATGGTCTTCTGTTATTCACGGCAATGTGATGACAGTTTGATTGGTTCATTCTTTGGCATTGTCAGACCAGGCTCTACATAGCCTGCTTTATTTTGTCTGCCGTCCGCTGTGCCCATAGGGGCATTAAGATAGGTGAACTGTTGTTGGAACATTTATTTGATAACTACGCTTACAGTGCTGCTTTTTTTTTTTCAGACCAACAATTTGTAGGTGATTTTTGTAAACATAAATTGTTCCATATTAGACGGGTGAGAAAAATATATAAATCTGGACAACAGAAATGGATGTCCTGTTGAAACAAAGAAGAAAACAAGGAAATGGTTGTCAGTGAAACTTATAGGAATGTTGTCCACACCAAAAACATAACTGTATGAATGTTGCAAAGCTTGTGAATCTTGTCAGACTGAATACAATTTAGCAACTGGGATGAAAATAAATTGTTGGCCTGGCACATGCATCATGATTCTGTAGAATTGAAATTTTCATTTTATTCTTCTTTGTGACTTGATTTTTTAAAATTTATTTAATTTTTATTGATGTCTCCTTAGGGTGTATTTAATGAACTTTTTGCTAAAAGATTATTAGTATATACTTTAAAATATGTGTGTTTTACTGTGCACTTTTCATTGTCACAAATCTGTAATTGCTTCTATTTGATGTATTTGACTGTCCATAAATTTCAGGGTAAAGGTCTGTCTTCTGCTTGCCGCACCAGTGAAATTAAAGTTTTAATTGGTGTTGTTTCGTGCACAATTACACATCTCAGCGATACAACCATCGAATGTGAGCCACCATCATCTCCGCCTGGTAGTGGCATGCGCTTTGACATTTGGGTACGTGAGAGAAGGTTATATGATTGGAATTTAGTTAGCAGAACTTGTCATCTCTATACAGTAATAGATTGTAGGCATTGAGAGCTTGTGCAGTGTGAAAATACAAGCTGCACTGCGTGTCATGTCAGATTTGAAGCTATGTATGCAAGTAGCTGTGAGTAATTGCTGTGCATGGTTTTATGTTTGTCAATAAAGATGATGATTGTTTGAGAAATGCTGAAAATATTTTCAGGCAGTTTTGAACATCACTGAAAATAAGAGAAATTCTATTTCACTGTTTGAAAACAGTTGAAACAATTCTTGGAGGATATCACATGTATAATGTTTGATGAGTCTTGAAACCATGATGAAAATGAATTTAGGAAAAACTGCATGAAGGAGTGAGAAATATTCTGCATGTCATGAAGGAAGACATTTTGCTATTTCTATTTTTTATCTCAGAATATGTGAGTGATTATTTTTTTTAAAATTTTTATTTTATGGGGTATCAAAGTATGGGGTAATGATTCAAGCAGTCTATGGAATGCATTGCTTGGAATGTATGACTTCTTTCAAAAGTTCTGCTCATTATTTGAGTACCTAACAGGCAGCCACCTCATATGTTTTTCAGGAAACTGAAAACATAGGTTGGTGTCTTCTTTTTGTCTGTCGGGATAGTTATAGATTGTAAAAGTCTCAGAGTCTGTACTGTCAGGGAATAGGCACATATAAATACTCGATTATTACTACATATTCACAGGTTGAAGTAGGAAATATAAGGGAGACTGTTGGTACTTTGCAGTACCTTGAATTACATGAAACTACAGGCTTCATCATCATCATCAGCTGCATTGCAGCAGCTATTCTGATTGTTGCTGGTGTCATAATCATTTGCTGCTGCTGCCGCTTCCGAAGAGTCCATAAATCTCCCAGTCCACCCAAAGACAGTGAAAACATAGGAGCTGTTCCTGGGGATGAACGCCCAATGAATGACTATGATAAATGTGAGTGATACTCTTTGCCCTCATCTGTTTTTGTTCCATACTTTGCAGAAACATTAACCTAATATCTGATGGTGGTATAACTTTAAATGTATATTTGTGAAGTTATAAAACTTTGACATTGTCACCTGAAAGTGGTTGTGATTAATATGTTATATATGGATAACAAAAAAATATTACCAAATGTAAAAATTTGCAATACTAGAACATGATTAACATTGTGAGTGAAGATGTGCCAGTGCAGTTAATTGGTAGTCTTATATTTGGCTTACAAGAACATCTCACTGATGGAATTCAAAGTTTTTGGAATAAATTGAAAGGGATTGGTATCGCTAGAAGAGAACCCATGGCTTCCATGGGAGATTTTTTAAATATAGCCTTGCGACTTAAAGTGTATGGCAAGCATGCGCACCTCGATCTTGATATTTTGGTTGAATCCTAACTGAATGTTACTCAAAGAAAACGTGTTTTGAACATATCATACTATCGAACGTACAGTTCGGATCAAGCACCCTCGTGAGTTTGTTATTCAATTATTGCTGCATTTTTAGAATAACGTCAAAGAAAATAAGCTTTTTTCGGGTTTATCTACATAGAAACACAGATCCATATGCAACAGTGTTTCTGCCAAATTTCAAATGGATCCATTCAACAGTTTTCGAGTCATAAGCCTGTTGTGGGTTTTCCTGCAATTTTTTAAGATAAATTAAGATAAATGAAAAAAAAATGCAATTACCTGAAATGCAAGTTGTGAATTTTGAAAAATGCTGTGTTTGAACAATTACTGATAATGGTGCTTGAAAGTTGTATGACAAAGCGCTATGTTCGAATCACTGATAGTGATTGCTTGAAGGCTACATACATTGTGTTTGAAAGATGTACATTCGAGCATGGAAAACTTGAATTTCTCAGGGATCGAAAAATGTGTTCGAGATTTCTGTAATTCGAGATTTCTGTGCTGTCTTTTTTACAAAGAAATAGAAGGACTCCTCAGGGGACATAACCATCACGAAACTAATGTGGTACAATCTTAACGATGTTCTAAGAATTAGTGCCCCTCAGTTCATCTACATTACATTATGCATAGTCTTTCGGACAGCGCATTGCCACCTCGCCACGTTGCTTTGTGTGCATTGTGTCATGTAGGCTATGGTTATTCCTTGCAATATAGACAGCATGCATGGCCTAGTCCACCACCCACTCAATTATCACACCAGCTCCTCACAGTGATTCACCTTCAGTGAGGCCCAAATTTAGGCTTACACTTTACACTGCCTACCCTTACCACCCCCGCACGCCTTCCCTTATCACCAGTAGGCCTAGGATGAGCAAAGCCAGACAAAAAAATGGGCTTAATCACTGTAATCAGATAAACTGCAGTTTTGAGAAGCGGTAGATGATAATGAAATTGTTCAAGAAACCCGTGTTGAGAGTTCAAGAAATGCGTGCTAATAGTACAAAGAAAACAGAAATTTAAACAGGGCCGATAGTGGTGACATTTCTGCGAATTTGAGATTAAAATTTGTGGTGTTTGAGATTTCTGTGCTCTGCTGCATTTATATTGTCACTGCTGTTTGCCATTTGTATATGGAGCATTTGAGTAGTTTTTACAGGAGCACAGAAACTGTTTTACAGATTTATTTGTCATGGTTTGATGATTGAAATCATCATGTGGTAACATGTTTGGATGGTTAGTAACATTTTAGGAGGAATACATCACTTATATATGCCAGTTCCTGTGAAATTGTCCTTATGCACTTTCTTCTCTATCCATTAATAGCCACAGCTTTATTTCTGATTTTCTTTTGTTCACTATGTATGCATAGCCACCACTGTTTCAAACATATATGCATTTTTATCAGTGAAAATAATTTGAAATTGATTTTTTACACATCTCATAATAAATAGAGCAGATTGCCCAGTTTGTCTGTTATGTGGATAGCAAAAGGCGAGAACAGTATGATGTTTAAAGGTAATAAATACATAGGGAGGCTTAAAGGTTATATGTATAGTGCTTGAAGGTTACTTGTGGTACTTGAAAATTATGTATATGTTGCTTAAGAGTTATATCTGTAGTACTTGAAGGTTATGTATATATATATCCAGTGCAATAAAATGGAGCACTTTATTCCTCAGTGACAACACCTGTTCCAGCTCCCGTTGAGACTGTTGATGCTGCCTATCAGGCTCCACTTCCATCTAATGGCCATGTTGATCCAGTGGTCGTAGAGACTGTGTTCAGGGAGCCTAAGAAGGGCATCCCTCCAACAACCTTCAATACACCAGTGAACAACAACCCAGTCAAGCCAGTGCCTGCTGACGATGATTTCTTGTTCAAGATTGAGCCAGGGCTGAGAGAACAAGTGGAGCAGTGCTATGTCGGCAGTGGGCAGTTTGCAGCAGGAAGAGTTTGCATCATAAAAGGTAGGAGAGTTTTTCAATTTTTCATCATATTATGTTCACTGTAGACTTTGTCTTAAATAGAGAACCTTGGAAGTGTCAAGGGACTGATATGCTCAAAGGCTGCTCATGCCTCAAAGATTCACCCATTATAGTTTATGGTGAAATCCCATTCCAAAATATATACAATGTGGTATTGTGGAAAAGTGATCAGCTTTTATTACTTTTAGATTTTATCTCATTTCTGAAACATAAATAAATACCAACATAGAAATCCTGGTAAACCAGCAGTTATTTCACGGCAGTTCCAAACCTCTACAAAGTGGAGCACTTAGTTACTGACCCGGCACGGCAATAAATTACATGGCTGACAGGTGACCAGGCCCTCGGGACATTGATGCGTTCACAACTTGGAATTACTTTGATTTTGATGCACTTTGATGTCCTGTTAATAGCCACTCTCACAGGAACAGGTGCAAGTTTGCTATCAAATAAAAGCTCAACATCCTGCCTTTAATGCTTCATTCTTTGTTTACCTCTGTCTTTGCATGTTTTCTCATAGTGGCTTGTTGAAATTGTGTGTATTTCAAACTTTTTTTGGCATGAAAAAGTAATTTGAAAATTCATAAAAACTTAATTTAACAATAAAAAATTTTCTTTCACATCTGATATTGTTCATGATTCAAGTAAGTCTTAGTCTGTGGAAGTTTTTTTCTCACTGCATCACATTTGTGTCAATTATAGATGGATATCCTGACTGCATGCAGTTGCCATGCATTTTTTGTCAAGGTTGTAAATCTGTTCACAAGTGTTATCTTCTAATTTTATGAAGTCACTGAGCGATAATAAAACGTTATCTATTCTCTGATTAAGAATAGATCAGTTGATGACAGTATATGACACTCAAATATGGAGCACTCCATTAGAGAGCCTCTGTTAGACGTGGAATTCACTTAAATGGTTCTAGCCTGTCTATACACTCTTCTTGGCATCACAGTCAGACACCACAATCTTCTAGAGGAAACAACACATCAGCTAGACACAGATTTAGCACATGCTCTAACAAAAACCAGTTATCTTTCAAACATCAGTGGATTCGACAAATTTACTCACAGCCAGAAACACAAGAATAAATTAGAGGACATTAGAAGACAAAGTGATTTTTTTATAAGAGAAGTTTTCATTTTTTCGCAAGATTTAGTCAATAAAGGTAGATTTAGTCACAGACAGAGAAAATTCAAGATGAAATAGACAGTAGTAACATCACTCCACTGGCACAGAGGAAGGTCCGATCACTTCTGGTTTGGAAACCATTGTAGGAATGCGTGGTTTTGTGATCCACACATATCACAGCCTCTCATTTAATCGGCAATCTCTGCCACAAATACATGCAAGCAAACGTTTACATCGGTCTCACAAAATATGTTATTTGATGCACAGTTGAGCTCACACAAGATGAGTCAGTAGTAAACCAGGCACAAGTGATTGGGCAAAAGTTTGGCACACTCAATAGAGATTATTCTACCATTCACACACTTACCTCACACACTTGCAGATCCTACAGAATACAGTACAGATAGTATGGTAATCAAAACCTGCATGACACTATTCAGAAAACTATTTCCACATAAAGCAAAAACCTAAATCCACGTAGTTGAGTGTCATTGCTTTCCATTCATCAGAAAATGGGTTTTCTGACTTGGTTTACTAGGGGAACACGATGTGGAATAGATCCATGCGTCCGTCGCCAAAATTGGAAGGACGGAACACTAGGCAGTAATAACAAGGCTAAATAACTAGAAGCTATTCTAGAAACACATCGACTTCAAGCTTCAGTTATTATAAGCGTTATTATTACAACTACTATTATTAATATGCATGTGTATATAAAGGTTATTATATTGTCATTGTATATGACAATAAATTATGTAAATAGTAGTATACAAATACAATGTGTCAAATATGATTAAAGCTCTGTTAGCTGAATTCTTTACAGAAAGCGAGTGGCATCATAAATCGACAATAACTCTATCAAATCTGGTGTAATATGCATAAGACTTAGTGAGTTGAAAATTCAATATGTAGGGAGTCCGTTCTTTAAAAAAAAAAAATGGAACTTCACGGTTAGACTTTTTATATGTATGTATTTATAAACTCATTATCATTTCAGGACTTCACCTCTGAATTACGAACATTATATTAACTTCCCAATTAAATCTATATGCACTTAATCTCCGTGACTTCACCTTTCCAAATCATTTAGAATATGATTATGTTTTGATTGTTAGAAGAAATGATCACATTCCTAACACGTATGTAATTTGACTTCAAGCACTCGCTCACTAACCTAGCACAGCACGAGCACAGGTAATGTGCCTGGCTCATAGCTTGAGGACTAACCTCTTGGCCTAGGTCAAACTGGCCATTAACTAAGTGCTCCGCTTGGAACTGCCATGATTTATGTTGACTCTTTCAGGGGGAAAGTCTTGAGATAATTTTCTGTGCTTATTAATCATTATAGCACTTTATTTCAAACATTCTGACTTTAATTGACCAAAGTGTTATTGATATCTATGATGTTAATGATTTAGTTATTGATTTTGCTTTATTTTGTATACAGCAGATTTGAAAAGCAGATTTTTTTCTAACATACTAATATTGGAACATTCACTCTCTTTCCACCTCAGCGTTGGAAGTTATGGCCCTTTCCAGTTAGAATGTCTGTAGTCATTTTATCATCAGCACCATATTGTCTTTTCTCATCTTTGTTAAGAGGCTCATTTTTCTGTTTTTCTGTGACTCTTCTCTTTTAGTTTATTTGCAGGATATTATGGATCACTTTTATTTCTTCACTACATATTGCTGAAGGGGCTAATTCATAATTCTTATATAATATTTAGTTTTAATTGTGTATAATCTTTATAAGTATGTATGAAAGTATAGCCTTTTTTTTTTTTGGTTATGTTTCAGGTGAAAGAGCACAGATGACTGATGGCTCCCTTCAAAAAGGTGGAACATCAGGACAGAAACTAATCATTAAGTCACTGTTGAAGCCTGTGAATGGTAAGATTGCAAAGATCAGAAGACAGTTAACTGAATCACAGTGTCACAATGAAGACAATAATTCCTTTGAATCATCTTGTGGTGCTTTGCTCTATAGTGTTGGCAATAATTTCCCTCCACATGTCTTGGCTCCCCATTGCTGTTACACATTGGCTGGGTTTTCTGCTTTGAACGATAATATTGTGCTGTCCAAAATCTTTTCCCTCTCTTCTATGATTGTTTTCCCCTCCATCATTCCCACGGGACATGACGCTTCTTTGCATAATCTTCACATTTTCATTTGCTTGCTGTCAGCTCTGTTCTGTCAACAGATATCTACTGTTACTAGCCATCTGAACACAGCGTGGAAGAGATTTCAAGCTGATATCATTGAAATGGTCAGCCCAATTATCAGTTCTTACAATGATCTATAAAACATGTTGAGTATATGCATTCTTGTACACAGCATGCCACTGACAAATTAACACTTACTTCAAGTCTCTGGAACCAGGCAAACAGAAAAACAAAATCTGTTAGTCACAGAGAGGATCATAAAATCAGCTCTGTTATATTTTGTGCAATCCTAGATATCTTAACAGATATCTCGTTTTTATAGTTTGGGCTTATGTACATCATCACAGAGTGTGAAATGTCGTCTCTAGTAAAATTATTTTGTAATATTAGCTTATATCACAAAGTTATGATTACTTTACACATATATTTATGCCTTTCAATCTCTTGCTGCTGGTTATGTTGGCAGAGTTTTCACATATCAAATAATGGGAAAGAAATGTGCCATTAAAGACCAGTTTTCCATTCAGAACAACAGTGATTACAAAAGCAATAACCCCTCTGTAAAGATCATACAAAGAATTAATGCCGTTTCCAAATGCCTTTAATGACAGCTTGAGACATCAGCCAAAATCCAAAATCATCCAAAGTTTGGCTGTCCACCACATGCCGAGTTTCTTGTCTCAGCCATGTTGACATCTATTAAGCATATATTATTGTACTGTAACTTTATTCAAGAGCCTGACCAGAAAAATGTCTGTGACCTTTTCAGAGGGGCATAAAGACAAATACAGTCCTTGTAGCTGTCTTCCATGAAGATTAAGATTGTAAAAACTCGGGACTTGCAAGTATCTATAAAGGTCAACAGTATTTAATAACAATAATAGAGAGCATTTATATAGTGCTAATCTCGATACAGTACAGGCTGTAAGCACTCTGTAAGCTATTATTTCCCTAACGGACTCAATGGAAACATGTTTTCAGCTTCCTAGGAAGTATACAAGGCAGCTGGCTGTTGGGTATTCAAATCCTTGTCAGTACGAGTCAAATCAGGAAATTTGTGCAAATTGTCTTTCTTAAGGACAAAATGTGGGGACCAGGAACTTCTGATCCTGAGTCCAACAACCCACATCCTCAAATTTCATTGAAATATTTCATATTTTCTGTTCTTCAGAGTCTGAGCTTCCATGGTGGGCACATTTGGCTTTGCAGGAATGTCTGCGTCTCCGGCGATTCAATCACACCCATGTGCACAGTGTTGTAGGCATAGGCATCAGCCAGCAGCGTTTTCATGTTCTCTACCCACACATGCCCCAAGGTATTCTGAAAACAGTCATCTCAGATATTGATAAGGTAAGTTTGAACAATAGTTATTAACTGCCCACATATTTATTATCCCTGAACCACAATATTATTATGTCAAGTCAAACCTGAATCCATGAATCCTGCAAAATGAGGGAACACAGCAATGATATGTTTCATATAATGTCTTTCTTTGGTTAAGTTATTGATTTTTATGATACTTGCACAACATGATTCAAAAATATCTTATGGCCTGCTAACCAGAATGTGACACATAATGAACGATTTTGTGCTCATGTTTGATTTATATGGGACATTTTTGGAAAATTTCTGAAACATAGCAGTTCATAAGTTCATTTACCTCAGTGAAAAGAATTCCATAATGCATGTGAACAGTTTGTATTATCTATGAACAAAGGCTTCAGTAATTTGTGTAACATCTGGATTTTATTATGAAACATTTTCAGGACTTCAGTGCTCGGCAACTTCTAAGCTTTGGTCAACAAGTAGCAGAAGCTATTGACTTCCTTGTGTCCAAAGACATCACTCACAAAGATGTGGCAGCAAGAAATTGCATGTGAGTGAATAAATGAACCTTATTATGTTTGAATGTCAATCACACATGGACTAACAATGCTTGAAAGTAGCCAATAGTTCAGAAATAAACTGTCAATTGATTTTTGGATCTGGAAATACCACTGAAAATCTGTGTTCCCTCTGAAATGAACTAGTAAGATGTAGCAGTTTAGTAATGCTGTCCATGAGATACATTGTGAAAAATAATAAGAAATATAATGTTCACGAAATATATCTGGACGTATTTCTTAAATACATAATTGGATGAGCATTAAAATGTTTTGAAATTTAACTGCTGTAATGATATATTATATAGAGCATACATAGCATAAAATGAAAAATTTCAATTGGCCATGGATATCTTCAAAGAAATTAAAATAGGTATACAACTGACTCATCAAATTAAATATCTGAAAGAGGCTGGAAATATGAAAATGATTATTATAATATTAAAAAGGACTTAGACAATACTATCTGATGGCATCAGCCTAACACTATGCAGCTGGCCTGTGAAACTCATTTTTCAATGTCACAAAATAAAGAACTAATTATATTTACATGCACTGAATATTGTGTTTCCTTTCAATAAATGTCGGAAATCTTTTTTTCATTACATGAAATCACAAATGTGATATTTGTGTTTAATAATGATATTTCTCTCACTCTTATCTGTCATTTATATTTACCAGGTTGGATGAATACTCTGTAGTAAAACTGAGTGATGCTGCTTTTTCATGGGACTTTTACCAGAATGAATATGTCTATGATGATAAACGAGAGCGATACCTGCCTGTCAGATGGATGGCACCAGAAAGTTTGACCGATGGTTATTATGACATGAGGACAGATGTGGTGAGTGAAGTAAGAAATGTCACTGGGATTAATTTTTTCATGGCATGGAGGAATTCAGCTGTGCTGACAGTGCATCTCCTCATGGCCATTTCACAATGACCTGGTTAGCTTTAGCTTTGTTGAGAATTCAAACACAATCAGTATGTGCAAAGAAGACTTACTATATGTATAATTTTTATGTGGCAAATGAAGTTGAAGTATTCAAGTAATGAAACAAAATAATGACTGTTGGATTAGGCTGCTTGTGCAGTTATAATTATTGCTAGCATCATAACTCAAAACCTATAAAAAAAAGAAAATGACTGATGATTGTAGAATGACTGCACCAACATGGGGCATCTGTTACATGTAAGATTAGAGGGAGAAAGCATCAGCATAATTTTTTCTCTTCAATAGGCTTATAATATTTTGCAATGTAGAGTCTACTTCAGTTGCCAGGTTAGTAATAGTATTGTCTTATTGATATTGGAGCACATTTTTTGTCTTGATTGTTAGCCATAATTTTATGCCCTTTGCTGTCACTTTTAAATTAAGGAATGTTTTGTTTCTTCTCTTTTCAGTGGTCATTTGCAGTATTGGTGTGGGAACTCCTGACTAGAGGTTGTCTTCCTTTTCATGAGGTCACAAGCTCAGATCAAGTCAGCGATTACATCACTGAGGGCTACATTCTGGGCAAGCCTGACACCTTAACTGATGAGCTGTAAGTTTTATGTTGCTGCTGGTGGCTAAGCATACATAGATACAGAAAAGTGGAAGTAGAAAGAGTTCAAAGTGATCAGACTGAAGTTTTGAGAAAACTGGAGTTTTGATTAAATCCCATGTTCTGGTGTGAATGAAACTAGGCTAAGGATTTTATATATATGTTAGTTCTCTTTGTAGGACAGTGAAAGAACTAGAAGTTCAACCATAGTTTTGTAAATATAATAGGGTGTATAATATAAAAAACAAGAAAGCATCATTTTTGTACATTTCTGCTACCTAACATCCACACCATTGTTTCCCATCTTGTAAAAATCTCCAGGATTCAGCAGTTAATATTGTTCTTCTTGGTTGCTTATAAGGGTTATTATTATTATTTTTTTTAAATTAGAAATTCCAGTGATTTGGAGCTGGGAAAGAGTGATTTTATAGAAATGACAATCTAACTTGACTTTTAGTTTGAATCACTTTCACAAATAACTCAAAATCAAGTAGTAATCATGATGCGTAGACCTGGCAATTGTTTGTTTAGGCATTAGGGCATGTCTTTAAGTTCTTTTTATAACTTTCTCTCAAGGGAATTCTGTCTTAAAGTGATTTACATATTGAATTTTTATTTGTTCTATTAGCCTTCTATTAATATTATTATTATTAGTATTACACTTGAAGGTTGATCATACTATACAACATTCAATCTATCAATCACCATTGCTTTGTTTAGGATTTTTATAACTGAAAATGATCACAATGTTATTGCATCAGATGTTAAGAGTGACAGTAAATTGGGAGGAAAATATGTGAACTCAGGAAGGAAATGTTTTACAGATTTTATTTGTTTGTGTCAATGTCTTTACATGTAGTATATTGCATTCAGCTTATGAAATAATTTGAATTGATACAAAAATGAATGGGAAATAAAACAACTGATAATTGATACCTGAAATATTGTAAGTCCATTTTTGAAATGTGTCTGTCAAACAGATATGAAATTCTGCGCAGTTGTTGGGCTCCAGAAAATGAAATGCGACCATCAATAGCATCAGTCTCACGATCTCTTAGCGACATACTGGATGGTGATGATGATGGAACTTATGCTAATGCAGATGAAGTCGCCTCATATATGGCTCAGAATGCTAGTGGAAAGGCAGCAACACCCAGAAAGCACTCAAGTGGAACAGGGAACATTTACAGTAGTGCACATCTCAGCCGGGTGTGATGATCAGTTGATATAAATATAAATTTGTCACCTGAAGAATGAAAGATGAATCTTTCCTTTGCTTGTGCAGCTCACTCAGCATCCATTGAAAGCATGACATTTTAACAGCCATATTTTGGAGTGAATGTAAACTAAGTTGAAGTGCACTTGTGGTGTTTGTGTCACATTATGTATCTACAGTTTCTTGCCAAAGATTTTAAAGATAGAGTTTTTGATTTCTTACATCCTATATATAAATGGGCTGTTAAATTCGAACTTAATCGGATCCAGCATTGTACAACATTGGTTGTGTTGAAAACTAAAAGTAAACTATTATTGTTCCCTAGAATTTTTGTAGTCCTATGATACTGTAATTACAGTCAGGTGATCATGATTCTTCCGATGTGATCCACATCCATAATAGGGATAGTTGAAGAGAAAAATCATGAATGGTGTTACAGTCTACAACTCATAATAGTTGTGGTAAAAATGAGGCATTTTTGAAAAGATTCTTTTTCTATAAAGACTGTCATACACATGGATATGATTTCTCAGAGATGATAATTTGCAATGACCAGGTATTTTCCTTTCGTTGGAATATGTAATATAAATATTGACATATGACCAACTTTTATTATATTTTTTAATGTATTTACAATGGAGTTTGTACAATTAAAACTATAATAATTTGAATGCCGTATAATTAAAACAGAAATGTCCATACCTAGCTTGCTGTTGCAGAAGATGACTTGGTGGTGTTCTCCCCTTCCACTGTTCTTTTGTTATACATTTGCTTCAGGAAGTGGAGAGGAAACTTGCATGCAACCCTGTATTAAACTTATCTGTGAAGCAAGTTATTCAGTAAGCAATGGAATGGCAAGAGGCAGAAACTGATCAATCGTTAGACTAATTACATTATGTTGTAAGACTCTGCTTTATGCCACTTTTTCCACTGGTGTATGACAGGGTCTTCCATCTGATCTTCGACATGTTCTTAACTTGTCCAAAGGACTGCTCAAATGTTGGCATTAATTTTTGTCAATCATGTGTGCATAAAGAAAGACAAATGCCTATTATTTCCTGTCCATACTATAATTTATGAAGTAGAGAAAAAGTGGTGCCATTGTCAGTAGCTTTAGTATCCGTCGCACATTGTTCCTTTGATAAAAGTTTTTGAGGTCACACTTGCATTTGGTGACTAGAGATGAAGAAGACAGCATAGTCTTTCCATCAGGATCATGAAGGTGCAGTCATTGTCATTGTTACTTAATATTTTTTTTTTTTTTGATTTTAATACCACAGAGTAAAAGATGAATGTGAAAAGTATGTAATATCAATGAAATAATATTGTAGCAAAGCTTTCCTTTATTCAAGAGTAAATTTGGATTCATAAAGTAGGTCATGACTCATGTTGAAGTAAACATGTTATTTAACCAAGACAGAATATGTTTTTGTCACATACTTGTACACGTATGAGCATAACAATATCATGTGTTAGGGTGATTGTTCTGTTGTGATGGAAAGCAACAAAGAGAATCCGCTTATCCTTATTCATGGTCTGCTCGTATTCCCTCTTTTGAGTTCACTTTAAGGAGGGGGGGGGGGGGAGGGGGGGAGGGTCCTGGAGGTGATTTTCTAAAGACTGCAGTGGACACCCTTTTAATCATTACTGCTGGATTCAGCATGTTCAAATTAGGGGAAAAGAGTAAAAAAATTTTAACATTTTTATATGTTTGTCATGGAAACAACGGCCATCTTGAATTTCCCAGTTCAAAATTTGCCAATTTCAAAAGCTATCTCCTCCCTCAAAAATTATCATACCTGTTTGGAATTTGCTCTACACATTCCGAGACATCTGCCCTGTCATGAAATAGAGAGCTTTTTTTTTTATATCTGCTGTAGATTAT
>JBCEWB010646252.1:6813-17641 GCA_039654565.1 Peronia peronii
AATTTAGAATGTATCTTTAAAGTTGTAGCAGCTATGCTGGCAACTTTTGGATCTGAAGAATAAAAGGAAGAAAGAAAAATTGGCAGCAAGGACAGCTCTAACAAGGTTCTTCTGCAAGTGGATTCTCAACTCTATTTCAACCTTCTCCACCCTTCTTCCTTTTTGTTTTCCCTCTTTCCACCAATTCTTCCTCTCTCTCACACACGCAGACACACACACATACACAAAGTCATCAGGGTTTTCGTTTGTTTCTAACTTCAAAGAGATGTTCCGACCAGAGAATCTTTTTGCACCACTTTATGGTATTCTGGAAAGGTGATGTCATATTACAGTAAGAGAAGGCAGGCAGAGGGCAGTTAACAGAAATGGGAATAGGGGGAGGGGGAGACAAGTGTCTGTTTGTCGCACTCTAGGGGTTGGTTGATGTACAGTGGGTGGGGTCAGCGGACTGAGCGGGCGATATTGGTGGTATTGTTGGTGCTTAGCACAGGACTGCAAAACTGACTGGCAGTGAAGAGGTTGAGCAAGAATTTAGATAATCACTTATATAGCAGTATACTCCACTTCCCTTGGGTGCATGTCATAAGTCAAGATTTCTCTTCACAACTATAGTTACATAATCAAGCATTGATCAGCAGGTAATTACATAATGTACAAGAAAATTAAAGGATTTTAGGCATTTTTAGCATAGTGTGACAGGCCCTATATTCTTCTTTTATGAAGTCACAGCAAGCTTCAGGTTATTGCTTTTTAAAGTTTTATTGGTGAAAATGTCCCCAAAATGATTGAAGATGTAACAATTTAAAAATCTCCCGGCATGGCTGAAAAAATATTATTTTTTCTTATTGAACTTCATCACTTATGATGAAATATTCAGAAAACAGACCTTAAGAAGTGAACATTTTCTTCTTTAAGAAAATTTTCTGTTTCACTCTTGATGAAACATAAGATGACTTATAATAGTTTCTTTGATATATTTGATTTCAGTTTCTTATAGTCAGCAAGTACCCACATCCTATATCAGAGAAGCTGCTTTCATCTCCAAGCAGTAAAGATTTTTTCAAGATCTTTTCGGTAGGTTCTCTTGATTTTACATGATCTGCAAAAGTTTCAAAATATGCAATGAATGTGCTTGCAAATCACAAGTCTATTTGGAGAAAAATAAAGAAAACATGTTTAATAGATATAATTTCTTTAATATAATATAGCTCTCTCCATCCATTTGGCCTGTCAAAGTCGTTATCTGTTTTCTGTAGGCAATCCTCATTCCTGGCCACATTTGTTCGTAGCCCTTATTTGGATGATAGACCTCCTCTGGATCTTTTCTTTTAAAGGAAATTTTTTTTTTTTTAAGGAAAAACATGATTTTTTGTTGTTGTTGTTGTTGTTTTTTTTTAAACAAAACCCTGTCGAGATAACCTCCACTAGGAGGTTGAAAGACATAATACAGAACGTAACGTAAGTACACTCCCATAAAAGAAAAATTATCATGTTAACTTCATGGCCATAGATTTGAAATACACTGCTTAAAGTCAGTAATTGATTCGTAATGAGAACTTTTTTACAAGGAAAGAGTGCAAGAGATCAAAAGCTGAGATGAATATAATGGATGCTAATCTCTTGCTCTCTGCAGTTAGTTACAATCAGGCTTTAATGCAAAGTGATTTATAAAATGCAAAACTATAGTTTATCAAATCTTTATATTTTTGTTGTCCCTTTTACTGTCCCTTTCTTGAACTGATAGCATTGTCGAGAAACGGAGAGTAGAATCTGAAAAATACATATAAGGATGACGTTTTTTTACATAAGTACTAGATTTGATGCATTCTTTTCTTTTTCCCAGTTTGTTTACAGCAAATTTGCACCAGGGTACAAGCAAGTTCCTAAAATGGAAGATGAAGTGCCACACGTTCTCAAGATGCTGGGTTATCCATTTGGCCTGTCAAAGTCATATCTTTTTTCTGTAGGCAGTCCTCATTCCTGGCCACATTTGTTGGCAGCTCTTATTTGGATGATAGACCTCCTCCGGGTAATTATCACGTTTATCTGTGTTTGCCTGGAAGACCCGTCAGCTAGAATATGTAAATGTCGTGTAAAAGGCAAATTGAAGAAAGTGTTCTTATTTTGTGGGAATTAGGCCATGATTTTGATCAAATATTTTATAACAGGTAAATGTATCAAAGTCGGACTGAAATGAAAGCCAACCAGTGATATGTTTAATCCATATTATATCTATGATGATAAAGATGATAAATCTATGCTGAACTTGTCCTTTCTAATAAGTTTTTATTCATCTGCCACTGTTTCATATCTTTGACTTAAGTTGGAATGATAAAGTACTGTTTAGTATGTTTTATGTCATATATTCAAAGATTTTTACTTTAATTTTCGTTGTCAGTTTACTAACATCATGAAATAGGTGCATTTATGTGGATCATGTTTCCAACAGATGACGGATAGTATAAATGATCATGGAGGTATTGATGCTTTTATCTTTGAACCTACTGATGATGACTTTGACGGCATTTCAGATGATAAGGTGAGATCATAAATCTGTTATATTTATGCTTCAAAGTACATCAGCTTGTTTTATTAAATGTCAGTTTCGAAATAAAGTTTGAAAAGATAATAATACTATTAAAAAGTTAAATATTTTAAAAAATTGAGAAGGAAAATTTATAAAGAACCCTAATTGAACATTTGAATTTTTGAAAAAAAGAAGAAAAACTTTTTGATTTCCACTTATTGCTAAATTATGTCTCTAGCTTAAAGAGTAAAGAAAAATTTAGTAAAGAAAATTACTATTTTTGTACATGCATTAGACATAAGAGATACTCAGGTATAGAAGATACTGATTATGAAAAATGGAGGTTGGTTGATGATATAGAAGGCCCAAAGCCAATTATACAGGGCATGGCTGTCAACTCGGAGAAAAGTGCACAATTTAATTTGCCTGCTAGCCTGTAACCTGATACCCAGAAAGAAGACATATGATCTCTCTTGCTTTTGTACCTGTATGGGGAAAGAGGGACAATCCTAATAGTGAACTATGATTATAACAGAGCAACAATAATAGTAATTATGAAAACAGTATGGTCCTCTGACATTGGTTGAATAAATTACAGTTTTTCTGAATTTTGTTCTAGATCTACATTTCCTCCTTGCATGATCCATGAAACAAAAAAAAAAAAAAAAAAATGAGTGGGGAGCACAATGAAATCCAGAACATTTGCAATAGTAAATAAGGCCTGTTGCATCTGTGCTTTTAGATCCTCTACAGGGTAACTTGAGGGGGGCAGCGTATAGCAAGTGTAATTTAAAGGTACTCTCTTGTTAAGGACTCACAGAGCAAACTTAGCCTAAGAAAGGGAGAAATTATGAGCTCTGATAATCATGAACTTTGCTTTTTAACAGAACTGTATTTTAGTTAAAAGTACATGAAATCGATGAAGTTATGGATAGTTGCCATGCAGCTGCTCATAATTTCACAGTGTATCAGTGATATCTTTATGTGGTACGTCAGTAGCCCCAATAGAATCAAATGGTGTAACAAAGTTTTTAACTTTTCAGCAGCAGTGGATGTTTATAAATATTTTCAAAACTTTTTGAAATAAGGGTTATACAAAAAAATGAGATATTTTCTAATGAGAAGATTATACCTGTGCATTGAAAATGTAATCACAGGCACTCTTATGCACAGCAATCTGTCTAAAAAGAAAAGTTTGTAGGGGTTTTCAAAATCATTCATGTAAACAACCTCCAGTTTGACTAGTCAGCATGTTTTGTTGTTAAAAAAAATATGGGGAATTACACCAATTAAAAAAAAAATGGCTACAAAATGCAATGAAATGATATAGTCATGCAAAGCTAGTTATGGTTCTGTACTTTTTTTTTTCTTGAGTGTCAAGATATTGTAAGGTTAGATACATCATTTGATTCTGACGAGACTGTCATTGTGGTTTGCTGGATGAGAAACTGGCTGTCAGAAAACGTAACACGATAGTATTTGAATTATAATTTACCATATGAAAGTTATACTTTCTTTTACAAAAGTATATTGCAACTATGACTTTCTTTTAAAAGCATTCCATAAAACAAATCAGGCCAAATTCACAATGTTTGTTAAAATGACTCTAGTTTCGTGAACAGGTGAGTCGATAACTTTGTTACTCTATTGAGTAATATACTGTTTCAAACTGCTTGTGAAAGTAGATTTGTTCCTCTTTCTTGGAAAGTTTGTATTAAACTCAGGACTGAGTAAGCAATTTTTAAAAATTTTTTTAATAAAAAACATTTTTGTTCTTTTGCAAATTTGAAAATAGGCACTATTTTCAAATGTGAATGTAATCCTTTTTTCTTAATGTCACTGTCAAACATATATACTGAGAAGACCACAGAACATTTGAACATTTTGTTTAAGCACATCTGAAACTTGTAAGTTGTGTAGTTGTGGAGCTGTTAGGCTGTAAAGTTGAAGAAAAAACAAATTTTTCCATCCAGAAGCAAGCCAGAAGGGAGAGCTTGACAACTAAAGTAAAGGGTTAGGTTAAGTGACCTTTGTTTTAAACCCCCCCCCCCCCCCCTGGTTCAGTAGGGGCACTCCCATCTTCCTCAAAACTAAGGTGGCCTTGCTTAACAGCCAAGATAGAGAGTAAAAGAATGGACTAGTCTCAGCTGCTCTGACATATTTAACTGCTTACTGCTGGCAACAGTATGAGATTCATCCAAATAGTAGTCTCTCACATGTGGAAAGACTGCATGGTGGGTCCATGATTAGTTCCTCACCAACCACCCCCTCTTTGTTTTTCATCCGATATTCCAACCACTGCATTCATTTTGCACCTATATGATTGTTGTTTGATACACGTTGCAAGTTGATGATTGACAGGTGACTTGGTGATGAGAACCCAAATCAGGTGTAATAATATCCTTGTTCATGTACCAATTTGTGACCATGAATAACAATCAAAGCTTCTGATTGTCTGTGGGAAAGGAGAGGGCGGATGTCAGTTGGCTGGTTCACAGAGGGCGGAATTGAGTGTTGGTGGGTGGTTGGCTGTAGTTGAGACTGTCTGTTTCGCTGATACGTAGTACAAGAATGCAAAATTGCAAAGCAGTGAGGGGTTAGGGTTCTGGACAAGGATAGTGAATACTGAGGTGAGAGGCAGTGTGACAGTCAGCGTGTCATGTAAAGAATGATGCCAGAGAAGTGATGAAACTTGATTGTCCCCATCTGTCACATGTCCAATATCTTTCTGTTTGTTAGTTATACTGGTACATTTTTTTTTTAAATGTTGATAGTCCCACAATTTTTTAATGGTTCAAGTAAAGGCTTTGTTTAATCTATTTCAGATCATATTTGATTACTGTGAGAAGACTTATGCTGCATTTATGTCCGGTGCTGACACTTTTGAGGAGCTTGACGAAGCTCTTGAACAGATACTGAGTATGAAAGAATTTAAACAAAATCACATTGGAAAATTTTAGTTCTGTTATAAACAAATAGTTTTATTTCATTGTAGTTTCAGTCGTTGTTCAACAGAAATCATCTCTTCAGAGAATATTCCATCCTGAATTTTGTCAGACACTGTGACTGGAATGCTTATAATATTAATGTTCAACTGTACAAAGCAGGTCCATTGTCGTGTTGTCAGTCAACAAACATAACATTCAAAGGTAATGATCTCTTTGCAGTTTTAAGTAACTTCAATCTAGTAATTAACAAAACAAGTTTTAATCCTAGCATATTATATTTTCAGAGTAGTATTTTTCAAATTTTGCAGCCCAGAAATATCAAGGAGGCAACATTGAAGATATCATTAATGAGAATGCCAGGCTTGAAGCTGAAGTTGGTTTTCTGGAACAGTCTGAGGTAGATTTATTCTCAAAATTTGTCTAGCCATTTTGGAGAATGTTTTTTATTGTAACATCACTAGTAACCATCTATGACCATCACTTATTTTTCTGTGTGCTTATAGTTTCAGAATAAATCCTGTGGTCAGAGGTTGTAAGACAATTGCCTGGATACAACAGTAGAATACTAAAAAAAAAATGAAGCCAAAACTGGCTTGTGGCATAGTATCAGCAAGCCTTAGAAATAACTTCATGTCCTGAGATTTCCAGTCTCACATTTCATGATGACTCATCTTCACAACCTGAACCCTGGAATTGTTGGCCAGTGGTCCATTCGCAATTTAGCAACTCATTTATGTCTCACAAATTTATTTTCTATCAAATTTTTCTCTTCTTTCTTTAATAATCATGTACATTGTCTTGTTTCAACACTTAGAGATCCTCATGCCCACTAAAGGAAAAGTCTATTTAAATCTTTAAAGATCTCCAATACCTACCAAAATATAATTTTAATAAATTAACCTCAAATTGAATGCCTTCTCGTTATATGCTAAGATATTCTGATACAGTTAAAGGCTGGTCTCAGGAGAAAAAAAAAAATTCCAATAATTCGGAATGAAAGCAGATGTAATGCCCACTCTCACATTGATGTAATTGCACAAAGATAGGTATCTGCAAATATCTCAGACTACATGTACATGATCAATACTGGGCAAGCAACATGTTCATTAGATGATTTTTTTCACTCTATGAATTCAACAGGAAAGACTGAGAAAACTGAAAGAAAACATCAGTCTGGTGAAGCATGACAACAAAGCCATTCACACTTTTATAGAAAATATGCACCAGTACAATAAAGCACTGGAAACAGACCTGACAAAAAGAAAAGAAGAGGTTGACATTTTGAGTGAGTGCTTAACTTTTCCTCTCCAAGTTTCACTTTCCTTTCCTTTTTAAGTAATTCGTAATTTTTGTTTCATATAAATATATTAGTCATGCGCATTCCGACAAAGGACAAATTCCCTGAATTATCTCATTAACTTGTTGTGTATTTGAATGTGGAGTTAATATGTCATTTTTATAATGTATTGTTTTTTTGTTTTTGTATAACTGTATAATAGGCTATACATGTACTATCGTTAGCCTTCGTCACATGAGGCCCTGGCACAGCATTTGATAATTCATTATTTTAGTATCTTGCACTGCACTGAAGTCTAAATGACAATTATTATTGTTTGCAGAGTCTGATCTTCAGTCAGAGAGAGAAAAACTGACCCGCATGCAAGACTTGTATGAGAAACAAGAGCTGATGCCAGATGATGTAGAGAGACTGAACAGGGAACTGGAGGGTTTGAAACACCAACAGTCACAGTTAGAGGAAGCAATTGCTGATATTAACAGTGATAGTTGGAATGTTTCCATGGAACTTGCCAAAGTAAATGAGAAGGTGAGTCATATTACAAAGAAATGGATCTCTTACTCATATTTCACCATGCACTAGGCAGAAAGCTTCCTGAGTTTCAAGGTAAATCCTGGACAATTGGAAACATGCCTAAAATCCTGGATTTCTCATAAAATTGTTAATAATAATAATAGATGTAATAACGGTGAAAAATAGGGATGTCAAACTTCCGACTTTAGCCGGAATTCTAACTTTTTTGGTCATCACCGACTTTCCTACTTTTGACCACTCCACTACCGAGCTTTGTTGAGTTCACAAGACAGTTGCAGTTTAATAATAATTTGCAACACAAGTCCCGCAGGACAACAGTGAAATCGGAAGTATGATAGAGTCTTGCACATGCTTCGGTCAAGAGTCGAATTGCTGTTCAGCAGCTGTTTGAAGATTGAGCTCGAAGTTCGGAGTGATTAATTCCTCACACCGGACAAGCAGTCGAATAGTCGCATGAGAGTTGTTGATGAAAAATCAGCACATCAGAGTACCAACAATAACAAATAATGTGCTCATGGTCTTAGAAAGACTAATGTGAGAGGGCCGCTATTCACAATCTAGGTCTAGAAAATAGATCTAGATTACACTCGATAAGATGATGACAGCACTGCCTGTGGGATCTTTTCAGTTTTTGGAATTTCCACTTGTTGTAAAATTTTATAATCCCATCTCAGGATCTTGTGAAAACTTGCAAACTCCTCTCAAAACAATGCAAACTTCTGCTGGCATGAAAAGCCTATATATAGTAGATTTTTTAGAAGTGTCTTACGTAATCAGACAGCGCTGACTGCCATGATCAAACGGGGGGAGGGGGGTCAGAATTTTCCAACTTCTTTTGTGGAAACAGTTTTACCTCCCTGGGAAAACATTTTTGCTCAGTCAAAGGTGTGAAATCTGAGAACAGAGATGTAATATGCTTTGATTGGGGGGTAGCATTGCGTTTTCTAAAACTAGATCTAGATATGTCATACATTGTTGACAATCACAAGCAACAGAGTTTTTGCAGTACATTGTGACTTGGTTAATTATACATGCGAGAAGCCAGAGCAATGGCTGATATCTCTATTTCGAATGGTCTGGGATGGTCAGTGTTGCTTCGAACATCTTGCCTCCAGTTTGCCAGTCTAGTACAGTGAGCTGTTACTAGTCCTCTGGTAGTGCCAGCCTCTTAGATTTTTACATTTTGTTATGGTTAAAAAATAGGGGCTTATGCAGTTTGGCCACGTCCTGACATGAATGAAAAAGCAAAACCAATTCGCTTATTCAAGCCAGTTAGGTTAAGCTGTGATCACGCCCATTTGTGGCCCCTGTGTGATGGCAACATAACACACAAGAAATGGCAACAGTGATGCCAGATTTTTTTTTTTTAATTTGTGTGAATCGCAAGGCCCATTATAATGGATTTAGAAGCCTTGGACATGTAACCGTCATAAATGATGTGGAATAATATGAGACATGACACGATGAAATCAGGCGCTCATCAAACTGAGCCGACCAGAGAAATCATGTGTTTTTCAACAGTGAATGAATTTTGAACCCAATTTTTTTTTTTTCACAGAACCCTTCTGTATCAATCTCAAAATACATTTCAGAGTCAAATTTGCAGAAACAGATTGAATAAAAGCCCAAAAAGTGTAATTTAGTGGCAGAGGCTAATAAGGATTAATAAGGATTTACAAAAACGATCCACCATTTTCTCACTAAATTCGCTTGCTGCAACAGGTCACCTCCATCGTCTTTGATTGCCAATATCTCAACTTCTGCTTATGGTGGAACAAATTTTTGTTCACACACAGAAGGGAAATGAATAATCTTCACAGTGATAACAATAACTCCATATGCTCAAAATTTGACAAGAGCCTGATTTCATTGTGTCGCGTCTCATATAGATTTAGATCTCTAAAAGTGGTCAAATCGGGACTCGAGTATTTTGCTGTTCTATCTGAAGTACTGCTTTGGATCTAGAATATCTCTAAAGACACTCCAAGGATGCATCCTACTACATGTGACAAGATTAAGACTTAGATCTGGAATAACATTAATGGCATGACCATGTTGAGCTATTTTTTGCAAACTCTGATCAGGATATATTTTGTATGTGTGTCCCATAGTTTTCTCTCATTCTGCTTTTGAGAACAAAAACAACATGGTATTGTAGTTTAATCCACATAGTACAATTTTCTGTTTTTAATCTAGCCTTTCTAAAATGCTAGGATAGCATATTCTATTGAAGGATTGGCATGTAAATTTATCACTTCCGAAAGTCATTCCTGTGTTTAGTGGAAAATCCCTGATTTTTGCTCCAAAACTTCAGGCTTTGCAATCCTGACTTTACACTATCTGTTTGCTTTTTAACCTCCAAGAGGGTGGTGATCTGGGTAATCCCTGACTAGGATGTTCACTGCTCTTATGGCTATACGCACCTTTGATATTTCGTAGAATTTAATTATGTATGTGAGGATGCAAGTGTAAGGCATGAGTAAATGAAAGATCAGAAAGTGATGTACAAGAAGTTAACATGACGGAGTAATTTATTGGAAACTGGTTGACAAAGACCTCCACTTCAATTTGCTTTTCATTTAAATGGTAAACTCAGTATAGTGTGACACTTTAAAACTGTAACTGCAAATTTAGATTCACATATCAACTGTTAAATTGTTGTGTAACTATAGAAATTGATTGCCCATTTTCATAACAGTTTAGAAAGTATTCTTTCCATTAGTGCATTGCCTGAAATATGTATTTACTGCTATGTCCAACATTACATGCATTTGATACAAACATGAACACTTTATTTATCCATTGTGACCAGTGTACAATGAAGAAAACCACAAGCAAAATAAATGAAGCATGTACTATGAGCATACATTTTCTGTTTTCTGCAGTGTAAGATACATTTCCTATCTTCTTCATGTATTTGTCTTTTGCACTTTAAAAAATGAAGACGAGACATCAGTAGTCACCCAATTATAGCACTCCTATAATTTACTGTCATATTCTCTGTGAATAGTATCCACTGCTATTATATGTACTGTATATACATTGTCTATAAAATGTGTTCTTCAGGCTGAGACAGCAGTGACTACATACAATCGTTTGGCAATTGCCCTGAAGTTGGTTCCAGAGACAGCAGAGTTGGCCAATGGAAGAGACTTCAGGCTTCGCACAGGATACAACTCAAACAGTGCTAATGATTTTGAACAAAATGTTAAGGTAATGACTCCTTTTAAATCACTCAGTCATCATATCAGTACTATTATGGGACATGACTGGTTCATTTTTTTTTCTCCCTGTTGAATATTTGTCTTACCAGACTTCTCCAGAATATGATCTCATTGGCAGCAAGATGAAATCAGTCATGTGCCAAGACACCAAATTTTACAGGCGAGCAATAAAATCAATCAATCAAAAATCTGTTAGAAATCTTGATCTAGATGCACATTGAAATCATATACACTCAAACACGGTTAGAATGAAATTTGCGGGGAATGGAAATCATTTTCGTTCTATCGCTAGTTTGTT
>JBCEWB010646471.1:0-17641 GCA_039654565.1 Peronia peronii
CCTCACCCCTCCCCTCGTGAACACATGGCCTTCTTACGCTGCGTACAGGCACAATACATTGTCTAACGCCTCTCGCCCCACCCGCAGCGTTGTTTCCTTTGTTTTCAAACCGCAGGCATCCGCATTGGTGAGGACAGAAGCCAATTTTTACCTTTGTGGCGGCGCTGACCAGTTCGATTTAAAAGAAACTCACGGCGATGGCTTCAATTTATGCGAGACGCATTTAATAGGCGTAAAGAGGACAAAAAATCTATTGTTTCGTTTTTATTCGATTTATCAGAAATTTGTATTATCAGAGTTCGGTTGGAGTGGACTCGACTGTAACCCCTTTTTTTTTTTTCAGGATGTCTAGTTTCTAACATTTTTAAATAAGTTACAAGTCATGGGTTTAGTTCTACATTAGAAGGAACAGTCACTGCTGTCCAAAGCAATAATTTGAATTTGTAACTTCAGCAAGCAAAAAGCAGAGAAATCTTTAAAAAACAAACATTTCAGTTTTATCCCATGTGTAAAAAAAAAAAAAAAAAAGCGCATATTTTACATGTATGTGGCTTTTCCTCTTTGATCTTCATCGAATCATTTGTAATTGATGTTTGCTTAAACACCACTGGGCTGAAGTGTATTTTTACCGTTTCAAATTACAAGTGTATGTATGTGGTAAAGAACACTAAGCAAACAGGATAGGAACGGGACTGGCTGAATTCCAGAGGCCAGGGTAAAGGACAGAGAGGGTTGGAAAGGGTTGGTGGCCTCAGCCTTCACACACATGCCTATAAACAACAGCAGAAGCCAAGCAGAGGATCTATAGGTGAAGGTGAAGTGAAGATAAGGAGCAATGGCAAAGAGGAGCACAACCAAAGAACAGTGCAATCTGGCATAGTATAGCACATCCATGTACAGATATTGCAGACAAAGTGATCTTCTTAAACTCAAGTCAAAATAGATAATGTATGTGGAGTAATTTACCAAGTGGTACACATGATGTAAACCTTGATCTAAAGAGCGCTGGAGCAGTCTTTTTTTTTCTTCTTGTTTGTTTTCAATAAGAAAGGCATTATTTCGTGAGCTGAAAAACATGAAACCACCCCTGTATATAGTTATCATTCATTAGGACTATATGAGCTCTGATGATTGTAGTGTAGTTCTGAATACTGAGAACTGTGTGAAAACTATCACCACACATCTATGAACACAACGTTTAACCTCGAGATTATTATCTGATCAGGGTTTTGCAGAATTCACATCAGGAATTTCACAGCAGATAACAGTTACATGTATAGCCAAACTCTTTCAGAACAGGTGCACTCACAGGTAAAATGAATAGGGTGGCATTACATTATGTCTTGCGCCCAGGGCAAATAGTCGGAAGTCATGCCGGGTGATTTCAAGTTACAGTTGTTTTTTTACTGTTTCTTTACTATTTTTTGACTGTGGCACAAAAATTTCTATTTTTTTCAGATTAAAAAAGGCTAAATTGTCATTTTGTGAAACAAAAAAAAATTTAGTATCTTGGTCGGAAAGTAGTTAAAAACGACTGAAAATGGCCGTGGATCTTTATCGCTCGGCGCGACTTCCGACTTATTTGCCCTGGTCACAAGACATACATATTTTGATTTACAAAGGTTAAGAAATTTACATAGATCTTTGCAGGTTTGGCACTGCAAAGTCAAGGAGCAAATGTACATGTATCTATCAACAGTAAACACTGCAACAGCTACATGTCCAATGCATTGAGTGGATATAATTAAGTGGTCATTGAAATGAAGATAAGAACAGGTCCAAGTGAGAAATGAGGGCAGGAAAAGCCAGCTCTGAGTGATCTGCACTGAGGCTGGATGTCAGGGAAAATTCCTGCTTATGGACTGTCATTTTACCTCTCAATGTTAGATCACAACAGCCAAACTATGTAAAAGAACGGCCTATAGCCACTGTAGTCAGTTTAATAGGCCAGAATGCGATAGGTTATTAGCAGTATAATAGCAGTGGTAATATGTACTGTTTTGCAAATTATTTTTTGTTCTTACAAAACAAAAAATACATCTACAAAATTGCATTTAGGGATTTAGGACAAATCTATTGTATCTTGGCACTTTCTATGTAACAATAATATCTTATATGGTATTTTCCTCCTTTCCTTATTCATACATCTATAATTACAAATATACTTTTTTTTGTCTATGCAAATGATTAACCCAGTCTGACTTCTGCTTTGGGGCCATAGTGGCAATTATTTAGATACCTGCCTTCTCCTGCTCTTACACTGTATTTTTTCACTGAATCTATGATTGTTTAATGAGCATAGCCTAATGCATTACTAGTAGGTGGAGGACAGTGTAATGGTTTAATCAAATTTGGTTTGCATTGTCTCCTTTGCTCATATGTGGCCCCCTCGCTCTTTCTTCAATGTGGACAGAGTGGTGGAGAATGAGCTCTGCCACATAGATCTATAATCAGCCCTCTTCTCCCATGTCTGAGAGTTAATCTTGAATCTTTATGGATCAGATTTATTTGTGTAACAACAGTACTGTTGAATATGGACTTACAAGGCATGGGATGTATCCAGTTCTGCAGTGACTGCTTGTCTTTCCCCGCACCCGTTGAAGTAAAGAGTTTTGCCATGAGCATATGGTAAGAGAGCTCCACATCCAAATCCAATACCTCCCCCAGTGATGGCCTGCCAGTTGGTGGGGAAAATCCCACCCTCGAAGGAATCAAATAATCTTGAGCGCAGATGGTTTTGATTAGGTTCACACATAGGTCCTGGAATTAAATATAATTTTGGAAAAAAAAACATCATCTTCAAGACACCCTAAAGTTAACTCTATAGAATGTTAACAACAACTGTTTGTGACCATAGAAAAAATGCTTTGAATTATTTATCACTGTAAAGACAGTTGAATAAGCAATTGAGATTTGCATGTTTTGTGCACAAATAGAGCGGTATGGATGGGATTTTTCTAAATTTAATTATCAAACCAGTATAAGGCATCTAGTGGTCAAGCCAAATATTTGGCTTATCAGAGTCTCACAAAAGCTTATGCTCCGAATATCAGACACCTTGGAACGAAAGAGATAGATAATACCCTCTCTCTCCTTTTTCGGTCTCTGTCCTCTCACTAACGTTCTTTATTAACAATTAACGTTCACCATTAGTCCATACTTTAAGTTTATGCCAGAGACATGAGTGTTGAAAAAAAATGTCTACTCTATTTCATTGCCCCAAGAATATGTTCCAGATGACACTACTTCAGAGAGAGAGAAGCCATGAAATCTAGGAGAAATGAAGTTAACACTAATGATTTGACTCAGGCTAAATGACGTACCTGAGTATAGATAAACCTATCATTGCTAGACTGAGCTCCAATGAGGCAGTCATTTTGTATGCTTCCCAGGAAAATAAGAATCTATGTGAATACCTCCGTTGGGGTTAATTGGGCCAGTGATAGATTGTAAGCTGCTAAAGCCTGTATTATATGGAAATAAACACTACATTTAACTGCAATCAAGTAGTATTATTTTCTGGGACTTCTAGTTATAGTACAAGAACCACAAGAATAACTAACTATGTTGTAATAAACTGACGTAATCGGCTATCAAAACACTTAAGATGTGTGCCAGTTTCACACCTACCGAAGTAGCCTTGGTCGCAGTGGCAGATGCCTTGGATGCAATCGCCTCGTCCACTACACAAGTTCTCACAACTTTCTCCGATAAATATGTCATCCAATGCCCAGGATGTTGTCCCGTTTCTGCCCTCTTGGATCCACCTGAACTGTGTTGAGCTAAGAGAGAAAATAAAAATGATGGTGTTAGTGATAGTGTGACTCTTTGCAAAGATTTCATATCATATGACATAAAATGCAGGGTTATGATATGTTTTCAAAAATCAGTGGTTTTGCTTTTCAGGCTTCAAATCATGTACATGTATCACGTGAATAAATCATCTTATTCTGGATGCATATAAAATAAAAGTGCACTACAGTTACTGTAAACTTTGCACTTTTTGTGATCAAAGAAATCTGATCCTGACCTGGAGAAGGTAACCTCTGACAGTGGAATAGTCACTCTGGTCCAGGCCTGGAACTGGGACAAGGTGTAATGACTGGCATGATGATGTTGGAGGGGGTTACATAAGCCACCATTCTGGCTCCCAGGCAGACAGGATGGTTGAACAGATTCCCAAACATCTGAGCTGGGATTTCGGCGGTACTCGAGCTTGATAACATTTTCAGGTGCAGCACACACATCACCATATCTACCACAGCCAATTATCATCTGCAAACCAGTGTTCATCAAACATCAATTTTGAAAAAAAAAACTCTGAAACAATGGCATCCGATATAAGGAGACTTTGGAAATAATGAGTCATTGATAACCTTGCAAATGCAAGCCATATACATATATTCACATCTACCATTTGCTAATTATCATCTACAACTCTGTGTTACTAGTGTTGGTCATTAGTTAATAAAATATCAATTTGAACAACAGAACCCTGAAATGACAGCTTTTGATATAACAAAACTTTGGATAAGATGAAATATTTCTTACTTCAGATTTCACTTCTGCTTTGTTTCAAAATAACAGAGACATTCATAGTATAACAAATGACATTATTCAGTAGAAAGTTCTACTGGCATATCTAATGATATCAATTCATGCTCCAGAAATAACTGCCATAAGTTATTAAGATGATACCAGCCCGATATTTCCTTGCTGTACTGTATGCTATTTGGAGAGGAATTCAAACACAAAGCATTATGATCAACTCTTTGATAAGATCAATGCCTTGACATTTCTTGAGTTAAAATATAATGATTAGTTATGAAATATTATCTGCGTTAATAATCTCATACCTTGAACTGAAGCATGTAGCCTGGTTGGGCAATCATCTGATTGGTTGTAAACTTTTGCAAGTTCGGTGGCTTTCCATCATGCCCTGTCTCAGGCCAGGTCATGGCCGAACCGCTCAGACCATCAGTGAAGCAGTAACCTCCCTCGCCTTCCACTACGCCATTGGGACTAAATTCCCAGGCATTGGGATCATCACCAATCACATCTTTGTCAAATGACTGGTGGTATTCACTGGGATTGATCTCTGACCCTCCGATGTAGATATCATCCAAAGCCCAGTGAACTCGTGGAGATGTCATGGGCGGAGCCTCGGCCTGTATCCAGCGGATGATGGTACCACTGGTCCTAGCAGGAGCAGGCAGTGAGATGTAGTCATGTTTGGATGGCCAGTACCTCCTTGGCGACAAAGTGTGCAGTGTGTGCCATGTGATGCCTGTTTGGACGATAAACACAAAAGTCCAGACAAAAACTTTTAGAGAAAAAATATTAAATATTAATAACTCGAGTATACTTTATTTCGGCACCATTACGTAATGGCTGTTTTGGCAACTAATGCATCAGTACAGGGACAAGTTTTAAAGAAAAACTATGAAATACAAATGTATGTATATAATTTTATTAACCTTTTCACTGCGACACACCATACAATGTAAGTCCACAAATCAGTCTGCCATGTGTGAGAAAACATACATGTAACCTCTATTGTCAGTCAACCATCAACCACCCTTTCTCCCATGTTTGATTTGATGCTCCAACCACTGCTCCTGACTCCTTGTGAGAAAGTAGAGGTGGATGTCAGAAGGCTCATGCACATTTGAGCAGGACTGAGTGCAAGGGGAGGGAAGCAGTGGACAGAGTGAGTGAGACTGACCTCCTCATTACTTATTATACTATAAAATCAGCATATTAGTCAAGCATTTAACTATCGTAATATGCTTTTTACACTTCATTCCATTTTAAATCTTTGACACGCCATGGCAGCTGGATAAAATACATTTTGAAAGAAATTAAAACAAACATCTTTCAAAGTCAGTTGATTGCACAACAAATGAACTGGGGTTTTTAACATTTTTATAGAACAAATCAAAGCAAAAACAAACTCTCTGACAAAAGTCTGAAGTGAGTTTTTATGGATAATCATTTTTCAATCTCAAAGGCAAATGCATTGACCAGCAAGAAGTTAATCATGGAAATTCCAAAAGAAGGATCCAAATGTTTGATCTGGAAAACCTTCATGCTTTCAGTCCATATCCATAGGTGAGACATGAGAATAAATGAAAAATTTAAGGCACCAGAAAAAGGAATGAAAATTAAACATTATTACAAAATATTGAAGTTTGTTGAGATAAAAAAATAATAATAATAAAAATGAGCCGCTTGCCTTCACTGGTATGGCTTATTTAAGCGACAGAATACAAAAAGCCTGAGAGAAATACCTGGAAATAGTTTCCATTTTGAAAAAGAGACAGGATGACCCATGGAACATCTAAAGAAACAACACCTAGTTCTTGATTTTGCTCTATAATATTCAGTTTCTTTAACACTGAGCCTGTCTTACCTCCATCATTAGAAAACTGCAAAAACACATTCTGGACTTTATGGTCTGGAGGTTGACTACACGGTGTCAGCTGGTTGTCTCTGCTCCACATGAAGGCCGTGTACTGTACAAATCTATACATTCAAAAGGGATGCATTAAATTATGAGCAGTTTCAATTGGTTTATGAGATATGTGCTGTTGTCTTAACTTACATTATATTTCACAGCACTATTCAAACATTTGTGACTTTTGAATGATGTTATACATCTTTTAACTTTCATGAATGCACATGTAATTAACCTTTCGAATCCTGGTCATCAGCGCCTGAAAAACCCATGTCCCTGGCCTTCTGGGCCGAGACGCACATTTCTCGTTTCATGTTCAATATCTTTGTAAACACAAGCCTCAAATATGATCATGGGCGCAGACATTTGTAATCACCATAGTCCTAAATGTCCATGCCTCAACGCGACCTATTAGATCTATGTAACTGTAGTGAACACATAGGACTGGAATAACTTCAATAAGTGTGCCACTAGTGTCAGCCCCGTCTACCGGACTGTGCTGTATTTGACACCGGAAGATCTGTCCGGTGTACCGGGCTGTAGAGTTCAACGGGTTAATGTTCATGTATGTTAGTCATGTTACTGATTATACCATGTGATTTCATGGTGGGTAAAATCTGATTAAAATGTTGAAATTGTGACCTGGAATGTGAGAAAATGTGTAGGGACTTATGATTAAACACTTAAAAACAAGAATGTATAAACTTAGAAATTAACAAACAGATTCTGTGTAAGCACATTTCTATAATCCTTGTCAACAGAAAACAGAATGTCTAAGACAAAGTTCTGTAGTAGAAGAGCCGACAAAGGTTCTTGTTAATGACTTCATTTTTCTTTCTTTCTTTGGTCAATTTAATGTTCTAGTATTAATTCATCCTGTTCTATTTCAATAAATTTTATGATAAAAAGCTGATATGTGATGCAGCGTCTTTACATCATGATAACCTTATCCTTTCATACTGATTTACAGATGTCGATTCATTTGGTTCAGATATTTATTCTACCTGGCATCACGAAGATCCAGACTAGGTGTGACCACTTCCCTGGCACCAGGACCTGAGAATACCAATGCTGGGCCTTCAACCAATGTTTCACATGGTATCTGAACATTGCCACCTTCTGCCCAAGGCCATTTGGTATCGTTTAGGCGGCTGACAATATGAAAGGTGTCCTTCAGTTGTTTCTGACGAGCAATAAGAAAAGAAAACAGAAATAAAATTTCAAAAGAAAATGTTTAATACTGATATTTAACACTTTCACTGCCAAGACTTATGAGCATGCATGTTGTTTTTCTCATTCTCTTTTCTTTTAAAAAGCAGTGAAGCTAAAATATCCTTCTACTGAACTGCTGTGTCAATGCCTATATTACAATTCATCAGAGGCTGAAATGACATCTGAGAGTTCTAGTGGTGCCTGTTGTGACTGTCAAGGAGTTAAGAATCTTGCTGATTATGATTACATGATATTGACATTTCTGTGAAGAATCACAGCACATTTTCACAGTAATAAAGTTATGTAACTTTAAACAACCTCTGCAACAATTCAGGTTTTCATAATCATTGACACGAAGCCATATAAGGCACTTCAGCAATAAAAATAATTTGATTTCTGAAAACATTCAGGATTCTTTAAAACTGAAATAAAGTTTGCAAGACAATTTGTTGGTGAAAGAAAATTCTCTTTCCTGGCTGACAATAAATGACTGAACACCTGTTCCCATTTTCACCATGCTGTTTGCTACAGATCAAGTAAATCTTTTAACTGGTAGAAAGCTATAAATTATTACTGATGTCAAAATGTGAATTTCTGCATTTGTATTGACACTGCTTATACATGTGTAGGCCCTACACAATCCTTAGGCTTCATCTTACCATTCTTTCCTCTGGATCAAATTCACTGCAATCTTTGCCAGTGTAGCCCTCGTCACATTGACACTTCTCCATGAAACAGTAGCCATGACCATTGCAGAAATGAGGACATGTGGGCCCAATGTAGATGTCACCCAGTGCCCAGTCCTGAGAGTCTGGTTTTCCATCAGGTCGTTGTTGCCAACGGAATCGTGTTGCACTGAATGTGAGAGTAAAATTGTAGGTTCCAATTACATAAAGCAAGACTTAAGCTGATATGCTTAACAGAAAATGGAAAATGCTAAAATATAATAAACAGAAAAAAAAATTCATGATCTTAAATTTATTTCAAAACTAATATGGATTTTTAGAGGAATATGAATTCATGCACACTGGCTTTAATTTTAACAATTCAAGATAATAAAATGCACAGAGCAGACTTTCAAATTATTTTTGTTTACATCTATACAGCCAGAAAAACGTTATTCCCCCCCTCCTCCCCCCACCCCTCCCAAAGGAAGAAGTACTTCAATACCCCCTTCCTTCTCCATCACCCTCAGGATCGTCTCCCTCCCTTATTAAGCTTCAGCAAACAAATCTTTAACCTTTTCACTGAAACAACAAAAAAGATGCCATTCACCGACATTTTATTACGCAAGTGCAAGTCATTTCTAATGTTTCTTATTCAAACCTTATCAACTTTGAAATCTGATTGAAAAAATATAGCTTTATAGTTAATCTATGGTAGAAACTTTCTTCTTCTTCTTTTTTTGATGAAACATTTAGACATCCCTTCTTAACTGAACACAAGTTGTAAAAGAAGAAGAGATTTTTATTTAAGAATTCCAAATGCATCACATGCTAGATATAACTGAGACATCATTAAGCATTTCTTTTCAATGGCAAAAACATTTTCTACTACTTACTTTGATACTGGCAATCCATCCAGAGGCAGCACAATTCTGCGCCAGTTGTCATGCACACCGTGATAGTGAGAGGATGCCAGTCTGGAATGGGGCTGACAGGACATGTCACTCATGCACAGGGAAACCAAATCTGTCCAGGTCATGCCATGGTCAGTAGAGTATTCAACATTGACCTATAACAATTTATAACATTATAGTTAGCATTTACTTTTAAGAGATCCACAATGAGGATTAACATTATGCTCAACACTGACAAACAAAGTTAGATAAATATGTGCCTGTAATGGCACAACCAGTAACATATTTTAGACAGGATCTGAAAAGCAGTACTACAAGTATATTCAATTTCCCTATTGTCCTGATTTATTCCACACTCTCTTAATAATATTTTTTAATGCTCTGCGTTGTGATGTCTGATGCCAACCTTAATCACCTTTACATGAGTAGCCTAATTTAAGGGTCATTATGTTTTTTTTTTAATTCAACTGCTTCATTGCTATGCTAATTTTGCAGTCTTGTGCTAAGCATAGGAGATATAATCAGTATCACTCATTCCGTCCACTGCTAAACCCCATCTGGACTCTGTCCTGCGCATTGTTAGCGAGCTAACCAGCACTGGTCTTCTACTTTCCCATAGGCAATCAGAAATGTCAACTGTTATTCAACATTATTGATCGTTATGAACAACCAGATTCTAAGCCTGATTTGGGCTCTCATCGTTCACTCATCTGCGAATCATTAGTTTGCAGTATTTACCAAAAGATTCAACATATAGATGCGCAATGCCTGCCAGTGGCTGAAACATTTAATAGTGAGCTGACCATAGACATTCCATGTACGTCTACCGCACATGAGAGTCCACTTTTTGGACACAGGTCCTACTGGTGATAGCTGTGAGGTAGTTCATTAACATGTCTATATGAGTAACTTAATTCAACGGTCATTATTATATTTTGGTATTTTGATATTACTCTTAAAGCCAAAACTCATTTCTGCTTAATTATAGTTTTCACTTTGCACAAAACAATTTCTGTTCATTTCCTCAAAATAGCTAAAACTAACTTAGGTCACCATGAAGTGACTGTCACCATGAGCAAATTAACAAGCAGATTTCCAGACAATATTGCACAAATGTCACTCACAGGCTGTGATGAAACATTCCATGGTTTGCCACACCCTACATTGATGGAAAACTGCAAGATGTGGTTCTCTGTGACCTTGACCTCTCGGGAGGACAATGTAGATGGTTCGTAGGCTCTGGTTTTGCCAATGGCTACACCATTTTTGCCACAGTACTCTCCAACCTCCATATTGTCAGCAGTGATTAGATCTAAGAACTGGAAGCCATTAGTGAAGTTCAAGGCCACATGGAGAGGATTAATTTCATCACCATTAATCCTGATACCATCTATCAGCCAATCGGCATCCTGGCCACTGCCATGCTGTGGCTGCCACCATCTAAGACGAGTCCCTTCTCGCTTGGCACCCTCAGGTATCTTCAAACTGACGAATCTACAGATAATAATAAACAGATCAGTAACATCTGCACAAAATCTGGATCAAGTTCCATCATGTTGCTTTGAGTCATAACTAGTTGTAAATGTTATGTATATACATAAATTTATATAACCAGTAGACTACATATGTCTTTGCCCAGGGCAAATGAGTCGGAAGTCACGCCAGATGATCTCAAGCTATGGCTTTTTTTTTTTACTATTTTCCGACTCAGATACCAAAATCTATTCTAAATGGTTTTTTTTTTATATTAAAAAAGGTTAAATATTCATTTTGTGAAAAAAGAAAAGAAATAAATTTGTTAACTGAGTTGGAAAATAGTTAGAAATGGCCGTAACTCAAAATCACCCAGCGTGATTTCCGATTCATTTGCCCTGGGCCCAAGACATATGATTCTGAATCTCTCAGTGCTCATAAGTGACACTGGATACTGTTTGTTTAACATTCTGGGCTAGCATGCACCCACTTTGTTATCAACTGAAATATTCTGAAAGAATAGGCATTTGTTGCAAGTGAGAAACAAGTGTGAGTGTTACAGAAATTCGTTTCTACCATCAGCAGTACAATTATCAAACTGAAACAATATTCCTTGAGTCTACCTGGTAATGCTATTTATGATTCCTTTCGTTTGCATGTCAGCGTGACTACATCTGACCTATATTGTGTCTCAACAACTGTTAATTGAATTTTCTTTCATGAGAGGTAAGGTTTATCATATCAAATCATCCCATATCTTATGTAATCCTATCATGCAGTAACAGCGCTCAGCTTCCATGTTTGCAGCATGAAACACACTGCCCTATGAATAATTATATACAGTATAGTTTCTTCCTGTACTGTCTATTATTGTGTCATAATGACAAATAGGCAAAAAGAAAGGTGGAGTAAATGTTCATGCATTTTTCATTGGAAAGATCTTACAATACTATCTACAATCCAATTTAAATGAAGACTCAGGATGGGTCCATTTAGCCTGATAGATAGCTGATCAAGTCTTCTAATTTCAATGGACAGAATTGCATTTTGAGTATTCAAACAATTATAAACATTGATTGATCATATCTCAAACAATTTAATACAGGTAAAAATAAAATTATGTTTACTACGTGTGACAAAATGATGTTGAAAATGGACATTTCAGATGGCTAAACAAAAGTCCTGACTGTTAGGTGGTCAAAATTTTAATTTAGATAAATGTTAACCACTGTTTTAATGTTGACACCTGTCGTGCATGTTAAGACTTGTCTGGGTTCAGTAGCGATATTACCTGACTTGATTTGAGTTTTTGAATAAATTTTCTATGTTGAAAAATGTTCACAGGAACTTATGAGACAAAGAAATGTCAAGAGGTTTCATTTTATTTGACAATTATTCACCATATGACGGATTTCTCTAAAAGGCTACATACTTTCTTCCTGTATAACTACACATTTTCTAATCCAGTCTTTCAAAAAATGGAGCAATACAAAAGGTAAAAACTAACGCAGGAGTTCTGTACAGGTTGTAATGCATTTCTGTGATGTGATTCCAGGTGATGCCGTCATTGGTGGAATATTCTAGTATGACCCCCTGGTCCCTTTGAGAGGGAGTCTGGATACATCCGTACAGGAAGTAGAACTGGATAAACATGGCTGATGTCAGATTGAGCGATTTGGTTTCCAAGAGACGTGAGCATGGCTGCAATACAAACAAGCACAACAATAAAGTGATATGAGCAAAGGTATTGAAAAAGAAGCAATGACTGATGTCTCTGAACTATTATGTCATCTCCATCGATACTTTTGAAAAGAAAAAGATCTGTCAAGTCTCTCAGATGATCTGGCTAAGAAAAAAAACAACCCATATGTTATCATTCATTTTTGCTGGCAGATGGTGATTCATTGTGTTGAACAAATAGTTACTCCAAGTAAAAAATAGATATGTGCTTTATGCTTATTTTTGTGAAAAGAAGAACAGAAGAGCAGAAAATAGGAAAACTCAGAATAGTACAAGATTACACCGACTACACATTCCTGGTGTTTTACTGTTAAGGCTAAAACTTTAGAGTGTTGAGATATCAGTTCGAATTTAAACTTTTTTGAAAGATTATTGCAGTCTCTTTCAATAACAGCACCAATCTTTACAGCCATATGAATGTTTTGATTTGTACTCTTGTCAAAAGTCAGTGGTTTAACAAAGGAGACAACAAAGTCCAACATAAAAATAGAAGGATGCTTTCAGTAAAAGGCCTCAAACTCATAGCAAGACATGCAAGAAAGATGTTTATTCAGATCACTGAGACAACACTGACACCAATCATAATGGCAAGATGAAAGTTTCAATTTCCATTGCTGATACAGGTGGTTTCAACACAGGAGAGAATAGAGTGGACATACAAAGATAAATCTGTGAAAGGATTAAAACTCATGGCAAAAAGTGCACTAAGGTAAGTAAGATAGTAGCCTCTCGTTTTGCTTTGCTGTGTCCTTCCTTCTATTATGTTGAGCATCGATGGAAATGAAACTTTCTTTCGAGCCAGGTGTGTGCTTTTGGTGACAGACAGTTGGTTTCCTCTCACTACTTTTTCCACTTCGCCCACCAAACTTTTCTTAGTCGCCATCTGTCCCTGATATCCAGCTCTTTCAAACTAAACGTTCTTACTGCTAGGTCAGTGGTTTTCAACATTTTTGCACTCAACGACCCCTTACCCAATGGCTTGAAACCCACAAGACTCCCTCCTATCAGCAGCTTGATTTATATTTTATCCTCTGTGATGGAGAGGAAAGAAACACTGAAACAAAAATCAAAAATATCTAAGAGGACAGAAAACTATACTTGACGAGTCGAAATTAAATTTTATCCCAAGCCATTTCTAATAAGGCTACGTGATCCCTCCTTCCAAAGCTTCGTGACCCCTTGGAGGGTCATGACTCACCAGTTGGGAACCTCTGTGCTAGGTGTTCAGGAAGCATTCTCATGACATGCCCGAACCAATAACCTTTTGATGCTCTTAGAAGTCAATGCTCACTCAGACATTTTCATGTCTATCTTGACAGCTTACCCCTGTGAAATGAAGGGCCTTTCCTGCAGCGACCAGTCGACAAGGCTGAGTCACTTGTCCACCCACCACCTGGGCCCAGATTGTCGTGTCGTACTGAGTGAGGAAGTCTTCCACAGCATTGCTGGGCAGAACAGCCGTGGACATACTACAGTCGGTGCCATCCCACTCCTTGTCACAGCTGGTGGAGTGGAGAGAACAGACAGCTGAGTGTGAATGTGACATCAATTTTGTTACAGAGTTATAACAATATCACTGGAAAAAAATTAAGTTCATTGGTAAAGCTTATATTATTTCAAAAATATAAAATGTTGATGGCACCAGGAACTGAATACTTTTATTACTTACATTCTCTAATTTATTTTAGAGCATTAGCTAGTAATGAAGCAGAGAATCACAATCACAATTATTCCAAAGATAGTTGGTTCAGTCTGGCATTTTGTGTCCGAGGATTGGGAGCAATAACTTTCTTTAACATTTTTCCTAAAAAATTTTCAGATTTTGTTTGCTGGTTTGTCTTTCTTAGGATGAATGTCAAATTCAGATTGAGGCTTGAGGCATCACGAGTTTAGTCTGATGTGTATTTTCTACTACATCCATTGTGGTAACATAGATATAGATGATTTGATTGCTCATCAATCTTGAAGTGAAAATTTTTTGTTATTCTTTCCCTAGGATGAAACAGAATTGTTTTCCCCTCGTTACTGGTAGAAACTGGTGGGGTAACTTTACAGAGGCTCTGAAAAAAGGTATGGAACTACAAATTCATCTCATGACACAAGATTCCAATAAAAGCAAAGTTACAGAGAACAACATTTCTGAACATAAATAGCTGGTTATTGAACTTACATGCACAGATTTTCTCGACAGCGTCCATGACCGTTACACCTATTTGGACAACCTGATCCCACATACAGGTTTTGTATTGCCCAGGTCTGATCATAAGAGAACCCACGAGCCTGGTGCAATCGGAATCTTGTCTGGCTTGACCTGAAAATGACCAGACACAAAACAAAAGAGTAAAAACCTCCAAGTATGATGCTCTAAGATACAATGATAATGCATTTTTAAGGAAACATAAATGAAATAGAGCTCCCACTCAGGATGAAAAAACAATGAAATCAAACAATTTGAATGTGGCTTTTATATCATGCGGCAGCTTTTTATTTTTTTTTTCTTATCTTTTGAATACTATGATTATAATCAGAGAAATTTTTAGATGGCATAAAACTAAGACTTACTATAATGGACAAATAAGGTATTCATGTTCATGTTTGTAAAGTGCCACTATTTATGAAAATACAAAGTCTTACAAATTTTTAAATGTTCAGGTCAACCCTACCAGGCTTGTTTGGGAATAGGAATTGTCACTCTATGCCAGCCAGTGAAAAGATCTGAACTAAAAGTACTACTCTGATGGTAGAGTCCACATCCAGCCATGGAGGGGAGGCAGGCTGGCCTGAGAAGATTCCAGGTTTTACCCATGTCCAAACTATATTCCACACTTATATCTGAAGATGATGGATAAAAATGGAAACATAAACTTTTTATTTGCCTTTAGATAAACAACAGACCATTTACATCACACAGAAATTCACAATACCCCCACAGTTCTGACTATAGAGACTCAAGAATTGTATGGCATCACCAAACTGCAAAACTGCACATATAACTGCATTATACATTATTACATCAAACTGTATTTTACTCATTGAGTACTTTCTGCTATTAAAGCAATATTCTGAATAGCCACAGTTTGATTAATTGTTGACAGATGTCAAAGCCACAATTTTTGAACTTCCAGTCATTCAAAGTAAAGAATAATCTCAGTAGTAAAATGTCATGCTAAAATATAAAGCACATGGGCCACACTGTGGCACTAATAAAGTTGATGTACTATGATCACCTCAATTCAATCAAGGGCATGGTAATGTAATAGTAATGGAGAGATTAGTAAGTAGATCAATGGCAATTCTAGGTTGGTCAACTTGATTCATGGAGAGCATAAAGGAAAACACACAAAAGAATCAAGGAGGATGTGACAACACATCTTGACATCAAAAAGTGCCAATGATTTAACCTCTCACCTTCACTTCTAGAGATCAACAAAACAAGACTGTAATCCCACAAACACTACATAAACAACATGCAGTTACTTTATTTCATGCAAGAATCATGTAAGGACTAATAAAGGAACTATGCAATTTAGATTCACTACTCACCAAAACACTCTCTGTCTTTCGCCTTGGCTTCATCACAGCCCATTGCCAGTTTAAACTGTAGAATACTCCCATCTCCCACCATCACATCAGCTGTGCTGGCATATCTGTCTGGCTCTTTCTCTGTTTGGGATGGGTACATATTGTCAGTGTTTGTGTTAGTGCCAAATTAGGTCAAACACATTTTTTGCATAAAAATAAACCCCAAGCCCAACTTAACAATAATCCCTCACACAACAATAATGTGCAAAAAATACACATTGCGATTGTCAAGATTTTCTTACATTGGATTCTGTAAGACTTGAATAGAGTGGAACATCACTATTACATGAACAGAGTCGGACATCAACAATATCTTTTTTGAATATATCATGCTGCTGAATTTGATTCAGTCAGGTGAATCACATTTTGCTTTGAACGGTTGAGCCGTATCCTGTTGACCTGGTTTTCTAACAGCCCGTTTTCTTTGTTTCATGTTGAAAACTTTAAATTAAGTGGTGGATTTTTCCTACATTGCTTAAGCTCAAAGAAATGTCACAAAACTGTAATTTACATGGTTATTATACTATGAAAGATGAATAAAAATAAAATTTGTGGAATAATTTTTCAGTCTGCTCAGTCTCTCATTAAGCTACATTACTGACTGCATCTTTTGCAAATAATCAAAGATAAACTGAAATATTATGAGTCATTGACAAATCTGCTCTAATGCATTAAACAACAGAATGAACCCTATAAAATTACAATGTTTTTGATTTCCTCTAATTTCTAAAACTGGTATTTCATAAGTTTGATTATCATGCTATAGAAAGTATGAGAGAAATGCTCTTAACTGTTAGAATAACTAATTCTTCACAACATCAGTTAGAAATTAGATAAAATTGTTGTAAAGATACAATAATGCGGTTTTATGGGTTTCTTTTGTGTTCACTTTATAAAACTCTATTCCAACGACAACAACAACAGAAATAAGTAAAACACAAACACTGAAATGTCACTGATAATATAATTTAAATGATAAAATGAAACTGACATCCATTATTCATTCGCGTCTGCTAAATTAGTTTTATAACACAAGAAGGGCAATTTGCTGTTAAAATTTGAACCTCTGAAGTGCAAGGTGACCCCATCTGAACCACAGTAAGGTTCCACTTTCGCCCCAGGATGTTCAATCCAGGTCGTGTTCAGTGGTGCCCGTGGATCATCCTGTAACATAACCTCTCCGTATATGTTTCCTCCAATGTAGATCTGAATATGGAGGTAAGAGAAATGTAGAGCAACATTAAACGATGCCCTAGTGTCATTTATTAGTTCTTCTCTTGGATCACACATTCTATTTCAAGTCCTTAGAAATTGTTGTCACTCATTTAGTCATTAAAGAAGTGGACATTTGTTGCATGGAAGAACTAATTGTGAGTGTTACAGAAATTCATTTTTGGCATCAGTGGTAGGCTTATCAAGTTGAGGCAATTTAACTTGACCCTGCCTTGTTTTAATGCTGTGATGTTATTTTTGTCTGCCTGTAATGTGAATGTATTTTATATATATATATAAACATAACCTCTCCGTATATGTTTCCTCCAATGTATATATATATATATATATATATATATATATATATATATAAAACACATTCACAT
>JBCEWB010646692.1:0-17640 GCA_039654565.1 Peronia peronii
CCCCCCCAAAGCCTTACGAAAAAGAGGGAGAAACGGGACAGGGATGATAATTTCAATTATTCAAAGAACTGAACCATTATTTGCCTTAACCCTAAAAATTCAATAGAAGATGTCAGAGTTGTCAGGATTTAAATTTATGATTAAGAAGTGATAGTCTATGCTGTGAGTAGATATAATATGAATACCATGTTGTCTCACTGTATGCGTTTGGATAGGAATCCCAGTACAAAGTTAAGCAGCATGGTAGCGAATAGCGAGTCTTTAACTACATTGACACATGAAAATTTAAACCACGAGAACTGAATACAATGTCCCTTTTTGGGGGAGTCATTTTAGTTTAGTTTATTTCACGGCAACCCAGTACGATTACGGCTGCATTGCGCCAGACACGGTAAAGGGTGGGTGAAATCTGAAAGTAGACGAGTGTGTAGAAGATGATGAACCGATTTCGGATTTTAAAAGAATTTTTAAGCCATTCATATTATCTTCGGGACATGATGATTTCACATAAACCCGAAGCACATTTGGTCCTATGCTGCTAATCACAACTTCCACTTGCAAATCTCATCAGTAAATACAAGTATATTCAGTTAAACTTCTTTCTTGCCAGATAAAATCCACCCCTCAATTCTGTTGCTAATTCTTATTCTTGTTTTATGTTGGAATTTCATTTGTATGAATACTGTCAGTCTGGCGGTTTGAAAGTATAATAATTAACATGTCAAGACTATATCACTGCTTCACAAGGTTTCAATTATTTGCAAATGCCTTTCAGCCTCGCGTCTAAAAATGGAAGATTTTAATATAAGATAAACTATAACAGAGCTGCAAACGTTGCACATGCGCTGACAGTTGTTAGGCCAACCAAAATTATACTTCTTTGCTTTATCTAGACCGCTGTCTGAACTGTTATTCTGACAATAAGTATACCGAGGCTGCTGGTGACCCACCTTCCACATAATATACACCCACTCTCTGATATCAGCGTTGCAAAGGGTTAAATCTCCTAGACATTTATGATAGGACAGACCTTTTTGTATTGGTGACTTATATGTGACACCAGTATTTCTATCTTGCTAGCATTACGATCGAACTGACAATGTGACCATAATATTGTGTTTGCATCGATCCTGAAATTCCTTTTATCCCTCTTAGTTTAAAACAGTCCAGTTGCTTCTATCTGTGACGGTCTTCAGACAGTTCTGAAGTTCAATAAGATTACATTTACACAAAAATCCGACCTCATGGCCTCACGGAAAGGAAGTGAGAGAGAAAAAGAGGGAGAAAGAAAGAGACAGCAACAACTCGAGAGAATCCTCTTGTTGATGAGAGGCAAGTCTGTGAGCGTCGATTTCATCGCTTGATTGTTCACCAGTTAATTTTCCTGCACTTCGAACACGACAGCGTTTTTCATACACTTTAGCTTATCCTGACACTCCAAGTCTTTCTTTCTTCCTTTCGTTCTTTCTTTCTTTCTTTTTCATTCTTTCTTTCTGAATCCCTTTCTCATTTTCTTTCATTCATTCTTTTCCTCTAATATTTTACGGCTTCACTTCAGCGTATGTATAATAAAGCAAACTTTGCATAAACTGTCATTTCATTCTTCCTCATCTTTACCACTGTTCTTATCCAGAGACCAAATAATGTCTTGAACAAGAAAATCTCAACCGAATTGGTTTCGATTTTATGTCTCTCTCGTCCACACATTTTCCCCGGGAAACGAATTCAGATCATCACCTGAACTTCATTCTTAAAGTCAATACAAGAGACTAACTTTTTCGTCTAAGATTTCGATCTTTTCGCCATTTCCTTCGCCGCTGATTGAAGAAATCTGATAAACGAGTATACAAAACAATAAATCCTGACAACTATAAAGGCGAGTCTCTTTTTCTGTAGAGAGAATATTATTTGTTGTTGTTACCGTTATTGGTATTGCTTTTTGTTTTTGAAGGAGGTGTTGAAATATCATCACGTTTACAGTGTATGAAAATATACGTCCCCTTCGCCCAATATGTCTTATTTTGCTATGTTTTCCCATCGGCAGTCTGATTTCTCGGTTCTTCTCTTTCCAAGTTCATTTCTCCTTTCTCTTCTTGCCGTATAAAAACTAAGCAAGGGAAAATGAAAAATGAATGGCTAGGGAGAGGGGTGAAGATAGAAGGTATTCATTTGGACATGAAGAAGATACTTCTTATCAAGCAGGGATTGATGTTGACAGGATGATCCTAGCGTGATGCATTCCCAAAATCAAGCTTAGCTCATTTCAGGGGAATAGGGCAGCGGCTGGATTCGCACGATCCGCTGAAACGCAAATCGTGTTCATTCACGGAACTCCTCTTCTCTTCAGTCTGCTAAAATGGGAGAAATGGAAATGAGGGGCCTTCAATCTCTTTTCTACAACCCATACCAGTTGAAGGCATCTTTCGTCTGTCTGACGTGATCATTATAATCCACTGACTGGCTCAAACTCTGCGATTTCTTCTGTTACTTATTGATAAATATCGAATAAAGGCACGTCCATGTCAGGTTGTGGTGACTCTGTACTTAGGCGTTGTAAATTCCTCTGATTTCTGAACTTAAAAATGTCTTCGTCAAGTGGTTATCCATGACCCATCTACTGTATCCTCGGGTCACAAAATGAAACTAGCATTGATAACTATTCATTTTCAATTTCCGATAGTTACTATAGGTTAATCTATATCCAGTGATCTCATACATGTGTCTTCTGCATGATACTTTGCAAATCTACTATGCCATATAAACTAGATCTAAATGGCATGGGATTTCGTATTATGGACTCATGATACTGCAATTCCAGATAGGCTACATGTATATTTTCGCACTGCAGTTATCATGGGTCACCCTTGCTGATACTATGTTTAGGGTTTTTCAGAATAGTCATTTCACAATAATAAAACCCTCATGCATTAAACCGCAGTCAATATTCTATCCCTTTAACTTTGTTCCCAAAACAAGTTTGCACCTAAGTTATGGCAAAGTGATTTCACGCGGCTGACTGTTCTTGCTAGCATCCTGAAGTCCATCCAGTTTGACTCTGATAGAATTCTCTCTCGTCTGATCAGGTGAATTCCCATCTCTCTGCTCCGCCTCACATTCTGCCCCCCCTCCCCCCCCTCCCCTTTTCCTCTTCCTTCCACTCCACTTTAACAACAACAACAACAAATCCAATTGACAACGACCAGTCTCCACCATCAAATCTCGCTCTCACTCTTATCCAATCAACACCACCTGGCTTCCATTCATTTTTCAATTGCACACAGGCCTCCACACATACAAATACTCATTTTCCCATTATCCACACACAAAATCGGTGATCGCTCATCCAGGCCCTCTTCCCTCCCTTGTTTCTGGTTGGCACAGCTAACCCAAGCCCTTTTCCTTTTAATAAAAGCCCAGCTTATTTCTTATATCCTTGTCCAGTGTTATTGCTCCTCTTATAGCATTCCTTGCTCCTGGCCACCTCTCAATAAACAACATAATAACAACAACAATGACGGCAGTAGCGACATAAGCAACGACAAATAAGCCTTTAATGAGGCCCGTCGTATAACCTATTTCATCGTAATAATTATGTCCCTTGATATCATTTCTCCATGAAATCCGCGTCCCCCTTTTTCCTTGTCTTAGTTTGTTCCCATGCATTCCAAAAGTTCAAAGTTCACGTAGCATGGCTAACTCATTGGTTTTCAATTAGAAGAGCATCTCTCCAAAACGAGGGCCGAAAAACCTGCCAATACCCGTATCATAGTTCTGTGGTTGTGCATTATTATTCCTGCTTTATACTGCCGTATTCATTCATCGTTTTGACTGAGTGACGTTACATCAAAGGACCGTGAGCGGTGGGCCGGGTGCGCAGCCCTGTGTGCTGGCTGTTTGACCGCAAATGGACATACACATACAAAAAAAAAAAAGAAAATAACAAAAAGAAAAAAGAAAACACTTGCCATTTCTGGCTTTTGTCCTGTTGTTTCCACTGAGGCGTCTGGCTGCTATAATAGAATAAAGGGAATACTGGAGCGCTCGTTTTGTCATGGTGTGGCTCCATCTCTTTTCGTTTTTCCCAAAGTGGTTCTTTTCTATCGATTTCCATTGGTTTGGGGGGAAACATCATTGCCTTGGGTCTGATTTTTATCCCAGTCATAGAAACGTGTTCTAAATAATTTTAGTGATTCTCTCTCTCTCCCCCCCTCTCTCTCTCATTCTTTTTTCTTTCCTTCTATTTCTTTGTATCTCTCTTGTCCCCTTTCTCCCTTCTTCTTCCATCTGTCTATTTCACTATCTCTATATTATATATGGACTATACGTACTAGCTTTTACCAGCTGGAATTTATACTCCCAGTCTGGCGCAGAAAAATACAAGCAGTTGCTATTCCAAAAATAACTATTCATGTTGATCTACACAGCAAAGGAAAAATAGGAGTAATGAGCAAACAGCAAAAAGCTATTCTAAAGGTTCATTTCTGACAGTTATATAAACTTAAAATAAAAAATAAATAAACGCAGGCATAAAGAAAGATAAATCTCTCTTTGAGTGAAACAAATCACAATTATCAAGAGACATCAGAGGTAAATTGATCAGAAATCTTGACATATTGAAATGAATGAATATGATATTTACAAGATTTGTAATATCCAGATTGCTTTTCTTTTTTTGCCTTTTTTGCTATGTATCGCAGACATTTACATGATACATAATATGAATATTTTTTTCTTATTGGGGAAAATTCCCTAATAGCATGCGCTGCATTCAAAATAATCATTTAATTTTAAATTGATGGGAAACTATGATAGTCCCAGAATGCTGGCACACTTTATCTGTGATTAATATATCAACCTTTTAAAACTGGATTCTAGTTCATGTCACCCCTCAAGGGTAACTTAGAGGAAACATCAAGATATTTTTACTTAATCTGCAGAACCTTGAAAGATCACAAATATGCAACAATATGTAATCAAGAATCAATGTATCTTCTGATGCTAAAACTTTTCCATTTCTGTAGCATTAAATCATGTAAAGATTGTGCTATTTGGGACTGTGCACAGCACACATATTTATTAAATCAGAAATAATTTGTTTCTGAAGTTTCTCCTGTATTTGCTTTTTTTTTTTTTTTTTTGCTTAATATCATTTATCTCTCTCTCTCTCTTTTTTTATATTTTTTTGTTCCTAAATGAAAAAAAGTAATACATGTATTTACACTGAGTAAAATCAAAGCAGGTTAACTAAGAACAAATATTTACCTAGTATTACTTTGATTGTTTTTTTTTTTCCAAAAGAAGGAAACCAACAGTTTAAATGCTTGCTTCAGGGAGCGCCTCTTTTCAAAGCTAAGCAAAGGTAGGAGTGAGGAAGGAATCAATAATGAAGCGCCTCTTTTCAAAGCTAAGCAAAGGTAGGAGTGAGGAAGGAATCAATAATGAAAGTTTAACCCAATGGTACAAATAATAAATTTGCAAAGTTCCAAAAGGCCATTCACTGACTATCTCTGACATACAAAATAAACTGAACTTAAATGAACCTCAAAAGGTAGAAAATGATCCCACCATTCTGGAGAAACTAGTTTTGAAACAGCTGTATAAGACTGAGTGATTCTGTCATTGTAGAGAATCTTGTTTCTAAACACTCAGGTAAGGCTGAATGATCCTATCATTCTAGAGAAACTACATGTAATTTTCAAAGAGTCTCATGGTTTGAATGATCATGTCATTCTTGAGAAACTACATTAGTCCTTCATATGGCTGCATGAAAATACTGCAGTTTTCATAAAGCCAAACACATTAATCACTTGAAACTTCACTAACTGACCTGTATTGACGGTGTATGGTCGACTGCTAAAGAAGTAAGTCCTAGTGCACATCAAGGGATTATGAGGGGAGACAACCTGACAAATCTGCAGAAAAAGGGAAATGCTATCATTTTTTTTTTTTTTTTTATTTTGTTCAGAAAATGAAAATATATCTAAAAGAATGAATTAACAGCTAGAATATTCCCATATACTTCCACACACCCGTTCTATCAGTCTAATCGGTAAAAATATACGAGGGTTTTGCAGGAATATCAGCTGATAGTTATAACAACATGTAGTCTATCCCACAATTTTGTTCTATGTGTCCTGCTCTTATATAGTAATACAATGGCCTCCACCTCAGAGCCCAGTCACTGGGAGACAAAAAAAAAGGTGGGCTCTTAGGCAGATGGGCTATTAAACTGACTGAAAGATTGTACAACCATCTGACCATTGTCTTGGCTGCTACAGTTAGTTGATTGTTATCATTTGTTAATGCTTTATCTATCCCAATAAGAACAGCTTTCTCTATTGTGTATGTGTGTGTGTGTGCATGTTGATTTTTTGTAGTTAACAGTTCCTGGCCTATCTTGATATATAATTTCATCAATAATGTCCAGCTAACTTCTTTCAAACATGACAATAAGTAAGTTTCCACGTGATGCTATTGTTGAATGAAAATATAATGGGTATGCTACCCTACAGGTCACTCCATGAGTGGCTCAAGTGTATGCTCACCTGTGTTCAAAATATTGCAAAACTAACCAAAGTCCAATGTTAAAAAAATGATCAGTTATGAGGCCAAACTTATTTCTCCTCATAAACAGAATCAATCACAGCCTCTGTGTGCCACATGTTGGTAAACAAAAAAAATGGTTAGTTAAAGGCTGGTCCATGTGTGGCCAAGTACTTTGTCAGGATGATGACTCCCCATCTTCCTCTCCTCATCTTCCTGTTTCCTCCAGCCCCTCCTCATTCACTGCCCAGTTAATGCTTTACAGTTCTTTTAAGTGAACAGTCTAACATGAAATTACACAATGAGTGTCTGTGGGTCCTGATCTGCGTGACCCAATGTTCAACTCTTTGACAGATTTGATATTTGGCAATGGGTACTTAGGTAGGTAAATTATATTGAAAAAATTCCATTTCGCAGCAGAGACAGACTATTAGGCTTACTGGGTACTTAGGCGACAGGTTCTTCGGCTCAGATCACTGTATAAGACTTTTGTGATCATATTGAAACAATTCCAGTGGACATTATTGTGAAATTTAGGGCAATTTTGGGGGGTTAATTTTTGCAAAAAAGAAGTCCATAAACCTTAAAGCTGTACAAAAAAAATCAGGGTGTAGGGCAAAGGAAAAAGTGGATAAATTGAAAATTCAAAACAAATGTAAAACAAAGCAGAGTAAAATACAAATTACTTGAAACTCATCATACCATATGAGTTGTAGATTCTGATTTCAGTGACAGATCTGAGACTTCTGCTGTTTGTCCTTGTTGAATCTTTTGCAGTGTTGCTTTGTTGCTGTCTGGTCCAAACAATACAAAGGGAACTTGCCCAACACTGCAGACAGAAAAGTGAAGTAATGGTAATCATGAATTTCTGACAAAGAAAGTAAAAATATAGATGTAGTGTATGGGATATGACAAGGTGAGCAAATAACATCAGTTATAGTTTTGTTTCTTTTTTTTTTTTTCTTTTTTTTATGCTTTATAAATTATACCGCATGTCTTGTAAGGGTAAACTGCCCATAGGAAAAAAGTTTGGTTCATTTTAATAATTTCCAATATTAAGTCATTTTTTAAACTACAGCCATTTTTATTTGAGATTCCCTATTTGAAAAAGTTACCAGAAACTTCCTACTCCCAAATAAAACCATTTTAAAAGTAAGGATCTTTGGAGTTTACAGAGATGAATCTTGAGAAAAGGGACGGTGAGGATGAAAAGGCAAAGACCAATGATGAGATCAAGAAGAAAAAGGACAGACCTCAAACATGTCTCAGATGCTGTCCTATCCTCTCTCTTTTTCCCTCCCTTGCTCTCCCCCACCATTTTACAATGGACATTTTACATTTCCAGGTCATTAACAGAGCCTAAATAAACACCACTCTAAACCCAAAAGCATGGCAATTTAAATGTCATGTCAATAATCAAAGGAATAATACACTTGCAGAAGTTACAGGGATAAAAATCATAAAATGATTGTCTTAGTCTCAGCTATATAAACACATTTATGTACAGATGGTGAGAAAGAATCAAATACTATGGAACACAAATGGCATTTTCATGCAATTATGAGATTTTCTGACAGAGCATTCTTACATATTCAAAGAGTTGAGAGAATGATTCTGATCTTTTTAAGGAATATATGGTCCCCTAGACAGTAACATTATTATTATCTATCTAATGTGCATGCTGGTATCCATCAAAGATACAAAGACAATATCATTATGAAGACAATGAACATACTTTTGAGTGTTCATCTTATTGATTAAAGATCTAAGGTGAACAAATTGTGATGCTCACTAAGGAGAAAAGTTTTAGAAAAATACTGGTACAAGATATCTGTTTATATGTAGGCTAGGGAAAACATTGAGACAGTACTCACTTTCCTTTATGGCCAACTAGACCATGGTTGAAATAGCTCTGGAGAGGCTGTCAGATGACAAAACATAAAGACAAACTACACATGTTTTTTTTCACTTTTGAATATTTTCAGTTTGTGTCAATCTAAATTATATCATTTTTTGTGATCTTTATCATTTTCATTTATTTTTCATTACTTCAGATGCCATTGTGTTCTCCAGTGAGTAGGTCTATCTTTATTTTCCATGTCAGCAAATTCTGTATGAATATGAAATTTAGATGGACAAATGTAAACAATTTCACATGTCTGTCTATTTGTATTTGTGTTGTGTATTTACAAGCATGTATATGTCTGCTTATATATATATGCCTGGATGGAGAGAAATTTGTATATATGTGTGTTTGTGTCTTATTCGTCCATGAACAGAAACATAAATATATGCACAAACTGAATACTTTATATCTTTTGTTTGTACTGTCTGTGTACAATAAACAAGTCACGATGTACTTATTTATGGTTTAACAAAGTATATTCTTTTCGTGCTTGTATTTGTAAATAATTGTTATGTCCTGTTTTCTAGATAAAATTACATACGCTTTTATATTACACTTTTCAAACAGAACTATCAACATTTCTGTGAGAGGAGAACATGTTTTCCGTCACAATCATCAATTCCATTCATAAATTAAGATTTTAAACAGATAGTTAAACACTTCCTGGAATCTGATTCTATGACACAAATGCAAAAATGCTAGACAGAATGAACTGGCCGAAAGAAATTACATTAAAATTCCATAACACAAAACAGAACGCAATATTTAGACCCAAATGCAGAAGGTCAAACAGTTTACTAAAATCAACATTGTTATTTCTCAAAATGTCTTCAGTGTTATATCATTTAAGAAATAATTAAAACATATGCCATTTGTATTCCCTTTAATCAAATATAGATTAAATATTGATGTCAAATACCGATGTCATTTGTATCCTATTTCATAGAAGCAAAGACAACAGAGCAAAATGAGGCCCCTTCTGATATTTTGCTAACATCTCAAAAAATATTCTCATTTCTTATGATGGCCTTCCTTTAAGACAAAACTGTTTCAGTCTTCTCCTAATTAAATTTACTTTGTGTTTCTTTGGTGAAAAAAATAAATAAGGAAAAAATTTGATATATATATATTTCCAAAATTTTTCACCTAAATAAGGCAATGAACTGTACTGAGATATACTGACTGAGCCAAAGAACAATTACATGAGAGAAAGAAGGGTCTTTGTACCTTACCTCTGATACTTTCTTGTGCGACACAATATTAGACGACGATTCTCTGCAAAACAAACATGAAACCATGGATCATTTATTGAAGTTGCATGTACTTAATAGTACAAGCTTTCAAAATGTCATTCTCAGAAAAAAAAAAATTATGCATAGATATGTTATATAGATTTTTTCTTGTCATGATAATATCTGAAATGAAGTATCTAGTATTTTTAAACCACTTACACAAGAAGTGAAACTACAATATGGTAAGGATAAAACAGAAAATATTTAAAGGCAAGCATTATTTAATTATGTTCATTAAAGATTTAAAGTGTAAAATGCACCATTGCATAGATGGTAGTTATTCAAACTCATAATTTAGTGCTCTAGTTCTCCAAAACATATTGTCTGTGTGTACAAAAGTAATAACAATTGAATTAACATGTCTGTCTCTAGCAAAGACAAATTTTTTGTATGCCAGTAGGGTGAGTATCAGTGGGTGTCTTTTATGTTCATATAGACAAATGAAGTTTCCACATTTGCATTTGTTAAAAACAATAAAAAAAGGACAAATTCAGAAAATCACAGTTATTAAACATTTGGATGAAGGTAAAAATACACAATTCCTCACAACATGAAAGAACATTTCAAGACTGAACAAAAAAAAAAACCACAGATGTGGAACAAAGACACAAAAATTCTCATAAAGTTCACAAGAATTCTCAACTAGTTCACTTTTACAATATTTGTAAACTTACAGAGCCATCTGAACACATTTCATCATGTTGTCCCACTGTCGCACCATCAAAGGTAAGTGCTGACAGAATGGAATAAAAATGAAAAAGTAAGATCAGATGGATAAGATAAGATAATGCTTTACTGTGTTAATGACTACCCTGTTTTCATACAATACAACATAAACAACAATAGCACAGTATATCTAACCATTAACAACAAATCCCTCATTCCTCATATCAGAAAATATCATCACATCAAGATGCATTTTTAGTCTCAATTCAGTTGGACAGACACCATTTATTATCTTACTAATGTGATCTTGGTTCATCTCCAACTGCACTCATAAACTTTTACTTTAAAAAAAAAAAAAAAGAACGAATGAAAGAAAACTATGTGTTATAAAAGCATGAAATTTTTTTTATATATAAGGTTAGATTACATTTACAACAAAGCAAACAAAATGAAACAAATATCAAGATTGATTGATTCGTTATAATTTCTGTGGAAATCGGTGACATTACAATCAGTAACATTACGATCTCAAGTTCTTATACTAAGCTCACTAAATTAGTGGCACTGTAGACAGAATTTAGAGTGCAAACAGTATTTATTTTACTTTTCAACCTCCTGCAGGTGGTTAGCTCTAAAGTGTGCAAACATTAGCCAGCTGAGCTGAAAGGTCTTGCTGTTTCGATTTGTCTAGGGATCTTCCATAGTATACTTTTACATTGACACAGGATATAGAAGTTTTGCTTATTTTTCTTACCTTTTTTTTTTTTTAGATAGCATCTTAAATACTTATTAAAATATTGTATTGTTTCTTTTAATTGTAGTTATATATACCCAATCTATTTGCCCCAATTCAAATCATTAAATTTTGGTAAAAATCATTCATTGTAATTAAAATTCCCATATTATTTCAGAGATCTTTACTTAAAATATGGAGCATAACCCAACAAATGTAAGGGGCCGGACTGATCAGAAATTGGCTCATCATATTTTGTATCAGATACTTTTCCAAACAGCATACAGTTTAAAGACACTGTAAAAACATGGTACTTGTATAATATCACTCAAAGATAGAAATTGTCATTTCTTATCCATAATTATAATATGTTACAAAAGACACCCTGACACACTAGCATTTTGTATCAACACTTTTAGCATCAAAGATAAAGCACACAGCTTACAGAATGTGGTAATAGTACAATACCTCAGTAAGAAACAGCTCCACAGATACAGGGTCTTGGAAGTCTGGCAGGCAGTGAACTTGATCACTAATGTCCAACACCTGTATATGTGATAATTTGAGACTGTTATTATATGACTTGTTACTCCTGTTTGCTCATTCAATTGTGACATGATGTGCACCACTGTGTTGGAAAAACACACAACATTTTATAATCAATGATAAACTGCATAGCTAACTGGCGAAAAATTATTTCAGAGACAAATGAATTGTACATAGTCTCACCTCGTGTTTCAATGAAAAGAAGCCTCCACTGAAAAAGAAAAAAAGAAAAGAAGCAGATTGGAGAATACAAACAAAACTTTATCAAATGCCGTAAATATTCATTCCCAAGCATTTTTAACCTCAACAGTTAATAATCATATATACTTAAGTCAACTAAGTTCAACATAACTATAGCAAGACTATCAGGACAAAGAAAAAGCAATTTAAAGTTCCATTATATTTTGAACTTTATTGCAGTGAATTGTAGGAATCACCTATAGATAAAATGTATGACTGTTCAAATGGCATATGGTATTTTTGTCACATACACTGAGGTAAATAGATTACTAACCCTCCAAAGTCATCCAGTGCAAATGCCTGAATGATAGGCCATTTTTCAACTGTCATCACATTGAAGTCAGTCTTACGGCCTGCGCACAGAAAAATAAAATAAATAGGCATTTGACATTTGATATCATCAGTGTGCAATTACCAAGCTAATACTGTTAGCTTTTCGGACTTTTACTGATTTCCCATTCTAATTAATAAAATCCATCCCACTTTGAAAGCCAGTTGGTAAATAAGCAACTTGACATGCCTTTAATTTTCTGTTGACTTGTTACATAAAACTGCCAAAACAAACAGAAAAACTAAGGAATCTGGTGTAATTTTAAATTTTTGGGATACTTCATTTGTCAGGTTCTTCAAAGGAGTGCACATTTACATCATATGAACAGAACATTCTATATTAGATGCACCTTTACAGAGGCTGAATTTTAATAATAGATCAATGTATCAATGGGATATGCAAAACTAGAGCAACAGCAACAGGATAAACATGATCAGCAAACTGAGTGAAAAGTTTCAAGTTATGTATCACAAGTCTTCAATTAAAGAATAGCTTTTGATAACTTCATAAGAGTTCTTTATCCACCTCTGCACTAAAAAAGCTGATTTATATCCACAAGGCTGTACAAAATGGCTCTCAGCATGCTTCTAGTCTGCTGACTGGCTGGCCGTAGCACAATAAATCAACTGTTATTTGAACCCCAGAGGAGAATTCCCCTCCCATGGTATCAAATTCTGAAATACCAAGCACCACACAGTAGTCTTACTATAACATTAAATTTTTGGTCAATTATTCTAAGATTGCATCTGAAGTGAAATCGTCTTGTGAACACCAGTGCATTCTCACATTTTTGCTGTGTCCTAAGCTGTAGTTACGGCTGATGTAATATATTTAGTTGTGCTGTAACAGGTTGTTTAAAATAGCCTCTAATGCCCTTCAAAACACAACATATAACAATAATAATCTCCTTACTGTTACAAACAAAGAATGTTCTTTTTTTAGTTTGATGAAATCTCCATGGTCAGTCCTACACTGTGTGACATTGATGGCAAGATGTGGTCAATTCTTCATTCTTACAACCCATCTTGTTCATTCTGGTGCATTCACTTGATCTGCACAATTACTATGTGAATGAAATGTTTGTTTTGTTTGTTTGTGCTGGTGTTTAACGGCATTCAGCATGACAGCGGCCATATTGTGCCTAACACGGTGGATACATTTACACGTTAAAAGGCGTCATCAAAGTATATATGGATAAAATGTAACGCTGAATGGACAACGCATTTATGAGTTATAAAAGGATATCAAAATGTAATTCTAAATTTGGGTAATCAAATATTGTATAGCAAAACTAAAAGATGGATGTAAGCAATTTTGCAGCGTCCCGTGGGGATCGCCACATGCTTATCAACTTATGTGATACGTAGCTAAAATTTGTCATACAGACCAACCTGGCGTAAAATGCTCAGGATGGCCTGCGGCTTTGTTTTGTCAAATAGATCCTTCAGAGAGCAACCCGACAAGTGGGCTTCTCGAGCATCTCTGAGATCGGTGCAGTTGATTAGTACATGTGTGACTGTCAGTTGACAATCACAGGCCATACACTGTGGGGGCATTTCTCCTCTGAGAAGAAAAGAGTGAGTTTGGTGAGAGTGACCCAGACGCAGGCAGTTGAGGATCATCTGGTCTCGATATCAATGGCTTTAGCCTCAGCCATGAAGATGGAGGATTTTGGGTTGAGGCCACAGCATGTATTCCCCACGACAGAGAATGAGCGGCGCCGACAGCTTTGTCGTACTTGGATCCATCTGTGAACAAGTGCTTGGAGTCAGGGTGATCAGAGATCACCCCTGCAAGCATCTATTCAAAGACCACCCTGGGGGTGTCTCATTTAGTTCCCACTGCTAAGTCAAAGACCACGTTTGTATGATATGCCCCAGGGATAGTCTAAGGTCTTGATGGTGGACAGTGTCAAGTTTTTGGAGGTAGCATTGTTTGGCCGAGCCACAGACAATGCTACTGTAGTCTAGTTTAGAGCGGACAAGGGAATGGTACAGGCATAGCATGGAGTCTGTATCAACACCCCAATCCGCACTTGATACCGCCTTAAATATGTTGAGTGCTTCGAGGAAGTAGTTCTCAGGTGATATGGGGAATGAAGGTCAATTTTTTATCAAATATCACATCCAGAAATTTGGCCACATCCTTAGCAGGAATCCGGTGTTCCTCGGCGAGAAATAGATCCGGATCCCTGCAATGCAGTCTTTTTCTGCAAAAATGAACGGCTACAGTTTTCCGTGTGGAAAACTTGAAGTTGTTGGTATCAGCCAATCCCTGGAGGTTGCCCAAGGTTGCCTGAAGTTGTCTCTCAATGGTAGGCATTCTCTGGGCCCTGTAGCAGATGAGGAAGTCATCTACATACAGGGAACAACTGGTTCCCTGAGCCAGCCAATCTGCGATGGAGTTGATTTTGATGTTAAACAGCGTGGACGAGAGGATGCTCTCCTGTGGAACTCCTTCTTCCTATCCAAAAGAATCAGAAAGAGTAGAACTGAGGTGAACACTGAAGTGCTGCCTGCTCAGGAAGTTCTGAATGAAATTGGGATAGGGTACCATAGTAATCCAGCCTATGCAAATCTCTCAAAATATCGAATTTCCATGTGGTGTCGAAGGCCTCCTCCAAATTGAAGAAGATCGCCACCACGTTGCTGGTACTGTACAAAGGCTTCTCGAATGAAAGTTTCCAGGCAGGCGAGATGGTCGGTCATGGAGTGCTTTGTCTGGAAGCTGCACTGAAAGGCCAAAAGACACTGTTTATAGTCCTCTAAGACTCTGTTCAAATGGTTGGTCACCAACCACTCCATCAGCTTACACAGACAACTGGTAAGGGCGATGGGGCAGAGATTGGAAGGGTTTGTGTGGTCTTTCCCAGGCTTGGAAATAGGCACTACGATGGCCTGCTGCTAAGATGGAGGGAACGTGCCTGTGGACCACAGCTGGTTGAACAGAGTTAGAAGACAGTTTGAGACTCCAGCAGGAGATGCTTGAGGATCTGATTGTGAACTTGATCTGGGCCCGGAGAGGCATTGCCAGAACCCCGGAGGCCAGACTGCAGCTCATCCAAGGAGAAATGGTCATTGTAAGGGACGAAAAGAGTCATGAAATTGATCCTCTCTTTCTTGGCAGTGGCCTTGTATTTATGAAAGGTGGCAGAGTAATGCTGATTGGAGGAGTTTGACCCAAATGCAGTGCCGAGCTCATTGGCGACATGTTCTTCCTCTTAAGTGAGGGAGCCATCACTCCTCACAATGTGCTGGAATCCAGGGGGTTGAGCGGTACCTTTGATCTTTCTGATCATCTGCCAGACTTTTCGAGGATTGTTAATCTTGGAGATGTAGTTTCTCCAAGAATTTCTTTTGCTCTCCCTGATGGATTGTCTGGCTTTAGCCCTGGCAATTCTGAACCGCTGAAGGTTTCGTGCGGTCGGGTCTTTCTGGAAGGCAAAGAAGGCTGTTTTGCAGGCCTTTATGGCCCATTTGCAGTCTTTCTTGAACCAGGGCTTGTCCTTGCATGGAGCTGCAGAGGTCTTTGGAATACAGGCCTGGGCAATTTCCAAGAGAGTGTCTTGGAACTGTGCCCAGTCAGCCCGGGCAAAGTTCCAGCATCTCAGCAGGGTGGCTGTTACCCTGAGATCTGGAACCAAGCAGATCGGAAAGCGGCCCGATCGATGCAGGCTATCCATGACCAACCATGAGTACTCTGCGGAGAGGGAAGGGTGAGACAGAGAAAGGTTGAGAGTGGAGAATGATCCAGTCGCTGGATGCATGTATGTCAGGGCTGGATCATTGAAAAGGTAGAGATCAGAGTTGGACATCAGCCTCTCGATCTCTTTACCTTTTGCACTGGTGTAGGAGCTGCCCCAGAGGGGATTGTGGGCATTGAAATACCCGAGCAGAACGAATGGGGCGGGAAGCTGCCACAAAAGGAGAGTCAAATCAGCAGCAATTACAGTTTCTGAAGGAGGCAGATAGATGGAGCAGACAGTGATGGATCTGTGAGCAGTCAGGGTGACTGCCACAGCCTGTAGTGGGGTGTTTAGGGGAATGGGTCGATGGAGAACTCTGCCAAGGATAAAGACAGAGACTCCTCCGCCCAGTCCATCGCTGCCGTGGCCATAGTGGTGGTACAAGATATATCCTCGGACTCCATCAGTCGCATGGCTGACAGCACAGTTCCGTGCAGGCAGACTGCAACAGGCTAATGACAGGTCATCAGCTGCTGCAGCTTGAGGAAGTTGGCCCTGAGGCCTCTGCAGTTCCACTAGATGAGGCAATTCTTTTTTCCCACCATAATGCTTATTTTGATTCTCTCTTGGAAGCCAGTGTCACTTCCACCTTCTCGGAATGTTTGGACAAGGATTTCTCTTTCCATGCCATCCCACTAGGTGGCAAGGAAAGGGAATGTCCTTTTTCCTTGGCTGGGGAACAGGGAGTGGATGAAGGGGAAGAGGCCCGGAGAGGGGTTTGTTCTGGGAGGAGGAGGGGGTGGCGGAGAGAGAGAGGACCAAGGGAACTAGAAGGGGTGGAGGGGAGGGGAGGGAGAGGAGAGGGGGAATGGAAGGTGAGGTTTATACGCTCTCCATCTTGAAAGAGAAATTTGCCAGGGTGGCAAACCTGTTTGAGGTTTTCACCCCGGCATCAGAGGTCCTCGACTGTGACAAGGGTCTCTGGGAACCTTTAGATTTTTCAGTGAGTGCTATTTGAACACTATTTGTTCAAAATTTGACGAGAGCCTGATTTCATCGTGTCGCATCTCATATATCTGTTGTTGTTGGCTTTGTCACCTGAGCATCCCACCCACCAGGGAGTCCAACAAGGATACACATAATGCTCAGATATCCAGGGCTGAGTGTCAGGGCTACTCCAGGATATACTCCCGACAGGACACACTGGCAAGTCCCTAAGGCCCGTTCTGCTCAGAAAGACAAAACCTGACCAATTGGATGAATTTGGGCTTTATTCACCTTATTCAGAAGAAGGCCGGGCCGAAGCATGTGTTGGTGGGGTTACAGTCTGCAGACTGGGCCACCTCAACTACCAGGATCCCATTCTTCCCCCCTTACGGGTGGCACCCCACAGTCAACAGGGTACCTACATAATCATGGGAGGGACGGTCAGACCTATGTTCTCACTGGACCAGGTACTGATGGCGGTCGTGAAGGAAGAATAGAGGAAAGAGAGAAGGACAGAAGACAGGAGCAAGGAGAGAAAGAGATGTCTCCCCTGGGAGACATCCCACCGATGGCCGGCTTACACCACTGCAGGTGGTTTGTTTATGTTTCGGTCCCTTTCGGCGTGCCCCCGGGGGGGCTGTGCCATATCGGGGCTGCAGGTGGGAGCAGACAACCTACTTATAAACCCCGGGCTCCAGTGGGGAGGGGGGG
>JBCEWB010646803.1:0-17639 GCA_039654565.1 Peronia peronii
CCAGAACGCCAGTGAACGAATAGTTCATTTTCGTCTCAGCACAGATCTGGAAATCCCAAGAGTTTTAGTCACACATTAAATTTTCATCCCAACTGTAACAGGGTCAAACCGAAAAGTGAGGCAAATCTGTGAATAGTTTGGAGTGTTTGTATCCCCTTGCTAAAAATTGACACCGGTATTTCCAACCTTTCGCTTGGTCGGAACAAATCTATGCACTGCTGTTGTACGGATCTTCTCTGTGATGGTTATTAATACTTGTTGCAGATTTGGACTTGAAATTGGATCCCAATAGCCTTTCTGTTTTGAATATTCTTTTTGACTGTTGCCGAGGTTAGCACCTTTTCTCTGCAATCAACTAATTAACTTGTCATTTGCTAAACAGCCGTTACTCAGGGACCCAGCTTGCTAATGAGCTTCTGTAAACGACATTCAGGTGAAAATAAAAGTATCTGTAATGCAGCTTGAATAAAGTGAATTATTCGTAACAATGTGTGCTGGCTTTGCTGGGCAGTTTGTATTTAATGAAAAGTAGATGTGTCCATAATTATGTGAGTAATTGCATAAGTGTATCCAAAAGAGTATGTGTTTGTATGTATGTTTGTTTGCTTGTGTTGGGTTTTAAAGGCCCATCAGCACGATCACGGCTCTATTGTGTCAAACACGGTAAGATAACGTTTACATGTCAAGAAGAAGAGAGGAAAGACAGCGGATCAGAAATTAGGAGCAAGGAGAAAGAGAGAGAGAGAGAGAGAGAGAGAGAGAGAGAAATGTCACCCCTGGAACGTCGAGGATGGCATTCATTGGGAGACATCCCACCGATGGCGGGCTTTCACCAAGTACAGGTGGGAGCAAGGAAACTACTTATAATTATACCCCGGGGCCCCGTGGGAAGGAAGAGTATCTGTGTGTGTTTGTCAGTGCGAATGTGTGTAAGAAGGACAGGAAAAGGGGGAAAGGGAGGGGGGGGGGCAAAATTGTAACCAGAATGTGGGTGGCAAAAAGGTCTTTTTTTAAAGTCTCTCCCAGGATAACTCCATTGATCTCACAATACGTTCTTGATCTCTAACAGTTTCCATATTTTCTCAGAAATGTCGACGTAGCTCAACGAGCTTGAGCACCTCAATTTCCCTGACTACATTTTGCATTTCACATAGCTGAAATGTTGGTAAAACTTAACACATGGAACAGAGTAATTAATGTTATTTAAATGTTGACAGTATGATGATATCCATTCCTCCGTCCCTGCAGAGTTTTCCTCAGGCAGAATCGGCCAAGATTTTGGGGCAAATCAATTTTTTTAAAAATTGTTTCCCAAGCATGGCTTAATCTGATTTGGAAAGTGTGATAACTTGTTCAGGTTTAATGACTTAAAAAAAAACAAAAAACTCTTAAGTAATTGTTTGAGTCAAGTTGCCCGGAACGCTAATGTAAATTTAATAGTTTGATATGGAATATGACTTCGAATACTGTTCACTCGAATTACTGGCTGGATCACGGCTTTCATCATATTTGAGAGATTTTGCTATATAACTATGATACTCAAGATCGGCACGATCACTGTAACCAAGAGGACAAGAGTAATTATAACTGTGATATTTGTCCCACAGATAGGCTCAGTCATGACTCTCTATATATAATATGAAATATATTATATATATATATATAATATGAAATATTAATATGAAAATTTTCTTCAGATAAATACAAAACAGTTTTGGGATCCACGTTCTCCCAAAATAGAACTGTATGTTAGATGGTATTGTATTTACTCTAAACCGCATGGTTCTTATCGGTCTATCATTTGCCACAGTTCGCATTTTTCGTTATTCTATATCAAACAAAAGGCCATATAACTATATAACTATATAGTGTGAACAGATAGGTCAAAAGCTGGGACTTCTCGAAAAAAGGACCAGAAAAAAAAGAAGAAAAATGATCATTATAGTGAGTTCCATCTCCACCGTCTTCATCATTTGCTTTACTCCTAATGTTCTCATTTTTCATTTTTTATGTTTTATGAATCAGGATTTAATGTGAGCGGTATCTTTGAACATTTATTGAAAGTTGGCAGGTACAGTCATGCTTGTCTTCGAGTCTTTCATTTCTACCTTCCATGTGTTAAACTGTACGATATTTCTGTGAAATGAGGATAGCGGAGATGATGGAGGTGATCAGGAAAGTGTAAAATATGGCACTTGTTGTGATGGTGGTGGTTTCGGAGGTATCTTGCATTGATTGTAGTTATAACAGTTAATAACATTCTGAGGGAAAAATTATAATTCATATGTTTCTGTCTTTCTCTCTCAGAGCCATGACACCATTTCTGACCATACGCCCTGGGTCTTCATTTTTTTTCCCATAATCCCTGACAAATGTCACCGTAGTTCATCGAGCTTCTATATGTTGGGGACACTTCATGTCTTTAATTACAACATCATGTTCAAACCAGCTAACCATCGGGGAAAAAAAAACAAGCTTATGAAACAAATAATCAGTGTTACTCATAACATCTTTGACATATGATGATTCATTCTCTGTAGCTACAGAAATTGTCCTCAGACAACGTAATTCAAGCTCTTGGGTGAAATAAGCAAATTGACAACAATCACGCCTTAATTGTTACTAGCGTGCCACTGAATACCAACTGTGGATTGCTATAAAGCTGAATTAGTAATTTTCTTATTGAACCAAGCCCCTTGAGCCATCTTGTTATAACATCTGGCACTTACTTATCTTCGTCGTTTTCTCCCCTGCATTCAGTGCGTCAGGTTATGATGACAATTGTCTCGCGGCAAGTCGAAATGAGACGTAAGTCCCAGGCCTAGAACGGAGAAATCGGGCTTCGATGGGGTGGGATGTCAGACATCATGTTAATTTTTTTTTTATTGCAGAAATCGAGAGTGCATTCATTTCTGAACATGACAGTATCGGTCTTACCCTCCATTTTTAAATATTACTTCATTAAAATCAGGTTTTTGTGAGATAGACATGTAGATTTATGCGTTCGAGCGTTCATTTAATATCGATTTTCTCGGAATTTCGGTCATTACTGGGAGTCCTCCTTGTGTCTTTAAACTACAATATCTCTATGGCTAGAATAAAGCTAGCTCAAAACTTTTTTCACTATCTGAAAGAGTTTGAAATAAGCTTTCACGTGAAGCCAAAAATCCCATGGTGAAAAATCGACATACGTCATTTTTGACTGGCTGCGAGACAATTATTAAGTTACAGGCTGTAGTGATCTTGGCCACTGAGAGTTACGGTATCAAACTGAATTTCAATCAAATATTTCAGAATTACTGACTTCAACTATCTCTCTCTCTGTCTTTCCCTCTCTCCTTCTCTCTCTCTTCTTCGTTCTCTCTCTCTCTCTCGCTCTCTCTCTTCCGGGCTCTATCAACACCGCCTTTGCCTCCTCAGACCGCCTCACTTCAGATTATCTTTATCTTTCTCTCTGTTTCTATCCCTCTCCCTCTTCTTTTCTCTTTCTCTCTCTTTCTCTACATCTCTCTGTCTCTCTGTCTCTCTCTCTTTCTCTCTCTCTCTCTCTTATTTAAGCCCCTGAATCTGACAGTCCTCTTTTATGGAAGCGATCACTTTTTTTTGATGGTCAAAAATAACAGGAATACAGGTTAGCAGTAGATAACACTATGATCTCACAATATGGTTATGTAAACGATATCCTCTTAATTATCATGACATCGAACCCATAAGTCCGCTATACATCACAGATGCTGGGTTCTCCTACCTCTAGATCATTCCGAGCACACAGTGATATCCACTGAAACCTGCCAGAAGAAAACAGCCAATACCAGGGCGTGGCAATCACGTGATATTCTTTCACAATGTCTGGGGCGCACCCATTATACTAGATTTACTAGACTAAGTTTAAAGACAGGCATCTTGACTGACACTGCAGTGACTTAATAGATAGACAATTTGAACATTCGAGAAAAGGTCCACTGTGCATATCACGAGTTGCAGGGGGAAACTCGGTTGGGGGGGGGGGGGGAAGAACCCACTTGTGACTCTAAGTGAATCGACCATGTGGAGTCGCGAATTCGACCCTCTTATTCTTTGTATTTTATGTGTGCAGTCGTAGATAACCACCAAGATACTTTGCAAGGCTCCAAAGCTCGTTATAAATACCAAGAGCATCTCTTGATTTGGTCGCCCAGACCTGGACTGCACACGGAGCAAAGTGAACACAAGAGTTTGGTGGAATTCTGAATATTTCGTGGAGCAATAAGTTAAAACGACGCATGAAGGATAAAAGGAAGTCATGTTATCAACAATTTTCTATCAAAGGGATTTTGTAGATTACATATTTGTGGTTCTGACCGCTTAAACAAGAGTGTCAGAATATTGTTCCTTTAAACGCTTCCATGTTTTGACAATTTCGTGAAACTAGCAGGACTAACATTTTTAACTGGATTTATAATGTGCCAAGAAGGATTTTGGAAAACCAAAAATAAGCTCAGCCAATCACTACAGGCGGAATATAGTGATCACAATTTTGGATCATGTGGCCAAAGTAGTTTTTGTTGTTACGGGGACTAAACATTGCTTTATGGGCAAAAACAACGGACCAGTAAAATACTCATTATGAATGGTTTAGATAGCATGTGATATCACAGTACTGCGGGCAAATCAGTAAGCATGCAGTTGAATAACTCCAAATTCAGTCTCGTCTTGCACTAGATCGAGATCGATTGATTTACACACAAAAAAAATATCAACCGATCGAGAGTACCAGTAGTAGTCTAGATCTAGATCTACGTCTAAAACAAAATTATTACGGGAAAAAAAATGCTTTGATGCGTAAAATTATACATTTTGCAAGACTTATCACTCATAAATAAACGAATAAAAAATATTTAGGTAACTCAAATTAGATCTAAGTGTGGATCTGGTGCGGTGTGAGACAGAAAATAATGGAGGGGGAAGTAATGACAAGGCAATAGACGGGATATTGATCTAAATCTGTGTACGTATATCCCCAGAATTAACATTCTATCCTAAACCAATGTTAAATATCAATATCACAATATGTAATATACTGACTGAAATGGTCTCTGATGATTTTACCACTTCTTATCAGCACTGTAAAGGAATTAGATCGAGATATGATAATTATAATAAACAATAATGATGCTGAATGAAATGTAAATGTTGAAATTAGAACATATCAGTTCAATCATTAATCTGAGAGATTCTTTTGAAACTGAAATGCGTCGTCAATATCAGGTATTTAAATAATTATATATATATATGGTCCTCCCAATAAAATAGGCCTATTTTTGACTGTGCTTGCGCTTGTAAGAGTAGAGCTTTAAAAAGTATCATTATGATAATAATTATTCATTTATTATTAATAAAAATACTTTTTGAGGGGTTCATGTTATTGCACGTATCATCTGCTTTTAAATTCTGAGATACTCTATCATCCAAAGAGATAAGAAAAAATTGTCTGGGAAATGTATCATCTTGTCAACTAGATCTGATCAGAAACTGACGTTGCTCACCTAACTTTAACCATGAAAGTTGGTGCATATTTTTGCCGCCAAGAAATCATTTCGTAACTGCAGAATCTTTACAAGAAGTGAACAACAACAACAACAACAAAACGACAAAAAAGAAAAACTGACAAGCAAAGCTATTCTGCATTTCAGAGTTGAGTAGGCCTAACAATGTTTACCATTGTACAACCAGAGTTTATTTCAACAATTTATTTGGTTACTAACAAAAATAGTTGAGTTACTTGTTTGGACACTAAAATCTGATGCTATCACTGGCCAACTCTGGCACGCAAATTAGATATCTAAGTCAGTGGAAATATGCAATGATTAATATTCTACTCGGCTAAGCCAGACGATCGCGGATAGCTTAACAAGTCTGAGGCAGTTATCTCAATTCTCTATTCGGTTAACTTTAAGCTGTAAATAGGGAAATTTTTCTGAAGGTTCTTGATAGGATGTACTATGTAATATAAAAAGGCATACGTCACAGTTAAGACGTAATCTTTGAGAATCAGCAAGGATAATTTATGTCATTTGAGACGCAACACGATGAAATCAGGCGCTCGTCAGACTGAGACAACTGAAGAAATCACGTGTTTTTCAACGATGAATGAATTTTTTATTCCATTTTTTCTTCTTCACAGACCCCTAATATATCAATCTAAAAATGTATTTCAAAATTCAGTTTGCTGAAATAAACTGAGTAAAAGCTTAAAAAGTCTTAATTTACTGGCATAGCCTAACAAGGAATAATAAGGATTAACAAAAATAATTGGCCATTTAATTTGTCTCCCTAAGTTCAGCTGCAGCAAGAGGTAACCCTCACCTTGCCAATATCTGGACTTCTACTTCAAGTAGAACAAAATTTTTTGCACACGCAGAAGGGGAAAAGAATACACAGTGATACGAATAACTAAATTATGCTCAAAATTTTGGCGAGAGCCTGATTTCACTGTGTGGCATCTCATTTATAAATTCAATGTGTCACCACAATTGTGATCACACCGCTGGCGTCAATCAGTTCACAAAAGGCTCAAGAACTTTGAGAACCCGCGCCGTGAACCCAGAAGGAAAGGCGCCAGTAGATAAAGACCTATGTTAAATTACTCTAAGTATATTATGATGTGTAATAAGAGGCAAGCGGGTTCGAAAATTTGGCTAGCGTTATTAATTGATAGTTCAACATTAACAAACAAGATCCCATTTACATTTGGTGTTAGATGTAGTAGATGTAAATGCTGGTATACACACTTTTATAATCTTGGACACAATAAAAATGCAAGGAGATAGTGAAGGACTTTTAGTGGTCATAACAGCACATATTTGAAATTTCAGTTTATTTGCTTTCATGTTCAGTGTGGGTAGGGTCTCGAGGTAGAAGTTCCGTTGAAACATATCAGCCTGAAGAATATGTATCTGCTTCAGCTCTTCAAGCAGACTTTTTTTTTTCTGCCTATCCTTGTCACCCTTTTCTTGAATTTTTTGTTTATTTTTCTTTCTTTTTTAAAAAAACTAATCAAATGAGTTGATTTTCTCCTATTTCTTGTTTACCTCTTTCGTTTTAAATCATCCATGTTTTTTATTTCTTACTTCCCTGCCTTTTTTCTTTTGTCTGACTCACTGATTACCATCAGGCCGAATGTGTGGTCAATTTCATGAGGCCTTCCTTTCGTCTCCTTTTCGTATCAATTGTTAGTGTTACATTTATTTATTTGTTTATTTTCCAGTATTTTAATCAAAACATTACTTTTATTATTCGGAGGGCATGAAGATTGAATAAGCTCTAATTCTTTTAAACCTGTCACTCATAGGGAAGAGTTTTAGCTCTAAATTTGTTACCCACCCCGTGTTTTTAGTGGGGTTTTGTTTGTTTCTTTGTTTGTTTTGTTATACACGCCTCTTTCCAAAGCCCGATCAGCTCTCATAGTTCAGCCGAGCGCGGATCGCTCAAGTAAGGCAATAGCGAACAAGAGGCCGGGCTGGATCTAGTTATACTGTTATGTCTATGACTGGGCCTGAAAATCCATAAAACGAGAGAGGGTTCATTCTAAAGCAATTTTCGTTTGAGGCCAAGATGTTGGGTCAATAAATAAACTGACAAAGACAGACCCTTTTATTATCACCATGTATGAATGAACACGATCTTTGCAATACTGTAGTTTGAGCTAGTAGTTGTTTTGGACGATGCTGTTCAGCTGACAGAAGGGAGCCTACTTTAATAGCAGTCCCTGACTTCCACATACCTTAAAGCCGTATCCTTTCACGTGGCAAGCAAATCACATAATGATAATAATTTTAATCAAACTGTAGCCGAAAACCACGCCTTGAAATGAAACAGTAATAACATGCTTAGAACCCCCCTGACGTAACTAAAAGTGTCTCAGAGATCATATAAAAATTAAGTCTCAATGTTTTCATCACAAAACCTAGCCAGGTCTTGGAGAGAGTTTGCGTATTTAATATGACTTCTTCAATTTGCATACACTTTCTTGAAGTTTCTTATTTCAGCGTTTTGATATTCTGCACCACGTTGCCCACAGAGACGGTTTCAAATAGTAGCTATGTGGAAAGAGGAAGTGAAGAGTTCATACCTACAACAGATATCTATGAGACTGAAAATATTTCAACTGAAGATCTCCCTACCGAGAAACTACTGGATGAGAAAACCATGACTATTTTACTGGAGTTATTGAAACTTTTGGTCATTGCTGTCGTTTTTATACTTGGAATCGTTACAAATATCATCAATATTATCGTCTTCGTCAAGCAAGGATTTAGAGATTCAATGAACATCTGTCTGCTAGGCTTGGCTGTCTCTGACTTGGGAAGTTTGATAAGTGTGTTGTGGGCCATTGTTTGTAACAGTCCAGTTCTGCAATACATTGACATTCCGTTCAAAGCGAATGATGGCGGGTATTTGACTGCATTATGGCCCCGATTAATATTCATTCCAACTATCAGCTGGATCACTGCTTTCATCGCGTTTGAGAGATGTCTGTGTGTAACTATGCCACTCAAGATCAGTACGATCATCACACCCAGAAAGACAAGACTTATTATTGCCATGATATTTATCCTACAAACAGGCTTAGTCATGCCTCCATATTTCATTAGCAAGTTGGTGTGGAATTTTCCACCAGAAAGAAACGGAACCGTTTTGCAGAAGATGACGCCTAAAAGCCTAAAGGGAATAGAGAAAATTTTATTTCTCATATCCCATGTGATTTTTCCTGTGATGGCTCTTGTTGTGACTGTAATTTGCACAATCACCTTAGTTGTCCAACTAAAAAGCATTGCCTTGTGGAGAGAGGAGTCAGTCGGAAATAATGAGAGTGTTTCACATAAGAATAAAATGATCACCCGAATGGTAATTTTGATCAACGTTCTATTCATTATTAGCTTCTTTCCCAATGCTGTGGCATTTGTTGGTGCAATGATTTTACCTAACTTTGAATCATATCAAGTTAACCTTAACATGTTGTCCGAAGTTGTTTCCGCCTGTGAAATGCTCATTGATGCTATTAATTCTAGCATTAACTTCTTCATTTATATGAAAATGAGTTCCAAATTTAGGGCCACGTTTAATATACTGTTTCGGAAAATTTAACCTTAGGTCGGCTTTTTTCATACTTGTATCTAAATTTCACACAAGTATTGTGAGTATTTTTTTTCACACCAGATCATTATTGAAATAATGTGGAAGAAATATGAATCGTTGTGATTTACATTGTACTGACGACTTCAACAGTCACAAGGTGATTCCACTAACTTGAGTTGATGATTTTCTTATTCTGAATTGTATTTGTAACAACGGTTACGGTTTTGTTAAGCTTTTCAACCTGCTGTTGTGGTGGCTATCCCAGCTGTACAAACACGCACAAAAATGTAAGTTAGCTCTGTACATTGATTTAAGTAACAACCATTTAAACATATTTTTACGAAAAGCAGTGTTCACCTGGATCTAGATCCAAAGATCTAGTCTATCCAGAATTGAATCTTCAAAAAAAAAAAAAAAAAAAACATTATAATAATAATGATAACAATTATCTCTCGAAACATTAAGACCCTACCAGTCACGATACACAATGTTGGTTTCATCTGCTATCTTGTCGTCCTCGTCGTGAGTTCGTTCTCCTTATACATTTTAGATCTTCGAATGTTGTTTTTTTCTCGCTGTTCTTGTGTTCAGTAACGTTTCACGAGGCATACCTTTTATATGCTCGGTCTTACTATGTTCTATTGGCCCTACAGTGCTGACACTTTTACTTCTCGAAGCACTCTGCATTAGCATCCATGCACGACTGCATACTCCTCAACCAAGAGATAAAAGAACGGTTCCACCCCTTTGCTAAAAAATGCAGGTGCAGTTTTGTTTGTCTTGAAATCTTTGAATTCTAACATTAACATTTTGATGTATCTGAAAATGCGTTTTAAATTTAGAATCAAATCATTTTCTAGGAACTTACTGCTCCAAACGGCCAGGAAATGGGACAGTAGAGTTTGATTAGACCTATTTCAATCCTATGTCACTGGCCATAATATTTGACACAAGACAAGGCTACTCTAATAAAATGTTACTATAACCACCCCTTCAAATCTGAGAGTCACTTTTGTTTTTTTATTTGTTTGTTTGTTTGTTTGTCCAATTATTGTATCGAGGACGTCAGATTGGCGTGCCTTCTTTGGGTTGGTTCTGGGGTAGGCTGAAACTTCTTGTAATCTTTTTTTTTTTTTTTCTGAAACTACATGAACATGAATAACTCGAAAGTAAACATAGGTCTACCTAAATAGTTCTGCTCATATTTCTCACTGGATCAAGCTGTTCATATGCTGTAGGGTAGGAAGGGAATTTCGGCTGTTGGAACTCACTATTTTGATGGTGCTTACAGAATGTTGGATGTGAGTACTATCTTTTCTCACTCGAGATGTAAGGTTGTTTAAAACGATAAGATGGCATTGCATATCCCACAGACTCACCAGATGAGATCATTGTGATCCTGGTAGTCAAATGTACATTGCTATTGGTTAGGAGGTTGATCAGCGAGACAGCACGGCATCAGTTCAGTGGAAACATCCAGTGTCCAGTACCCTGGGTTATAAGAATCATTTCTTAAACTTTATATAGTTTATATAGTCATTTTATAGGCCTAGGCACAACATGTATCACTAAAAACTAACTATTTCCAACCTCAGGTCATTTCATGGTTTTCGAGTCTCAGACATCGTAAAGAGCCAAGAAATAGTTCCTAAAGCCTGAAAAATGGCGGACCGCTTTGCTGCTTTCAGTTCTCGATTCATAATTTGTTATTCAGTTATTGGGAATGATTCGAATCATGACGTACATAGTCCTGTGCAATGATGTTTTATTTCACTGATAAGTGTAATATCATTCTCAGCAACGCAGCAATCCTATAAATACAACTTTAATCAAGGTATTTACTGTCAGTGGTCATCATGACCTAGTTTCACCTGCGAGATAATCGTCCGGAAATAATACTTGGCTTAATACCAAGACTTTCTGTAGAAAACTTCAGATCTTGATCAGCTGTTTCTTCAAACAAAAAGAAAAAAAAACTTAGGCCATGTCCATAAACTGGCTATTAAAAAAAAAAAAGAATAATCATAATGATAATAAAATTATAACAAAAATAATAAACATTAAAAAAAAACATTATTAACAAAAATAAAAGTAGACAACCAAATTAAAAAGAAAAAAAAAAGATAACATGAAAAAAATCACCAATGAAAAGTTGTGGGAAGTTGTCAGCCAGTTTTTTAAGGGAAAGAAATCAACAAAAGGAGGTGGCAATGAAGAAGACATACAATGGCAAAAGCAGCACCAGGTACCATGATAGTTGACCAGCTACGACAAAAGACGCCAGAGGGCTGGTCAAAAGTCTTCTGGAAGAGATGTTTGGATAATAATATGATGAGCAGTCTGACTGACTGGCTGACTGACTAACCGACTGACTGAATGTATTGACTGATCGACTGATTGAGTAGCTGACCGACTGACCGATTGACTGACTGATTGACTCTGCGACTGACTGACTGATTGACTCTGCGTCTGATTGACTAACTGACTGACGGACTGACTGACTGACTTTCTGAAACAATTCGCCCCTGGGGCACCACAGATGACTTGACAATCCCTCTCCATCTGGTCCTGTCTTCTACCATTCTCAGAGATTTGGTGAGAGTCTGTGATGTCATCCTCCCAGTGTTTCTTTCGTCGCCCTCATCTTCTCCTACCAAGTACAATATACCCTTTATGATGGTTTTTGCAAGTCCCGATGACCTTGTGAAATGATCGTACAAATGAAGTTTTCTGATTTGATAGTGGATAGTGTCGTGTCTGGCCTAATGGCTGTCCTGATCTTCCTGGAGAATTCATCAATTTTGTCAACCACCTCTCTGTCAGACTGCACTGGGTCACAGTTGATAGCTATCGTCGCAAAGCTGTTGTTATTCCAGCTGAGGATAAAAATCTTCCTGGTTCTGTCGAGCCTAAAGTCAAAGGATTCTGGCGGAGACTTAGCAACGGACAGTATCTGGCATCGCTGAAGACAGTTTGCCCTTATTCTGCCTCTAGTTGTAAGATCTTCCATCAGGTTCAGCGTGATGAGGTAGTTGTCAAGTGTTAGCCTGAAAGGCAGAGTAGCTCCACAGGAAGGCTTAAACTGGATTAAAGTACCCTGTAGGAGTTGCTAGACACCACACTTGAACCCAAGATACTCGGATAAATTCTTGGTCGTGGCGGCCATAGTAAGACACCATAGCTTCGTTCAATCATCTCATCGTCTTCACTGCTGTCCTCGTAGATCTGTCTCTCTCTCTCTCTCTCTTTCTCTCTCATGCCGTCATGTTGTCGGACAACAGCTTGGGCTTCTGATGCCAGCTGAAGGAAGTTAAGATTATCAAATATTTCACCTCTCTCTTCATCATCACCATCATCTTCGTTGGACTGCTGGTTGTCTAAAGGGGATGCCATGTAAATGTCGGCCGACTGAAAGTCCTTTTCTTCTGACTTGAGGGCCACTTCATGAGCGATGAACGTTCGCTTTTATCTGAACATAGAAAAGCACAAGAAAGAAACTGCAAGCTGATGATGTGACACAGAGTACGAAAATCAAGTTGCATTTGTCGATATAAGAGACTATTCGAAAAGTATACTGCCTTGCTAAGTGACAGCTTTTTTCGCCACGTGATTTATTGAGTCATTACATAATTTCTCACCTTGGCTTATCAATGATCATCATCTTAAGTGAAAGGAATCGCTTGTTGTCATACATTTTTATATTTTGACATCCACTTATGAAATGAGCTGGTGATACATCTGTAAAGTGTGGCCAAAAAATATGACCAAGTGGCCAAAAGTTGGATGCTAACTTTCTTCATTATTATATTCATGTGCTAAGTTAACCATGTTAGTGTTTAAAATGACTTATAATGAATGCCCTTGGAAAGTAATGATGCAGTATTATGTAAAAACTACGGGGGCATAATTTATTTGTGCACCTTATCAGGGTGCAGTAGTTCAGGCGATAACTGTTCAGTTAAAATGTTGAAACAGAAATACGTGACACATGACCCAATTAAACAATGCATTTTTTAATATTACTTTGTAAAATGGCAACAATAGTGCTGAAAATGACTTTAGGACACTCACCTTGAGGTTGGTGATCCTCCATAATAATATGCTATCATTACAAAAACGGTAAACTTCAGATTTCAAAATGCCAGACTAATCGTGAGCTCAGTTCTATGAAGCTTTATGTCCATTTTTCGCATTTTGTGAACATTGAAGATTTATGTTTAGCAACTGTTTTTGCATATAGGAGATAGGACAAAATGATTTTCAAAATCTATCAGTTTGGGCAAGTGACCGGGAAACAATTACATTTTATGCTAGATTTACTATCCCTCTTTCATATGACATATGTATCTTCAAATAGCCCAAAAGTGGAGATAGAGCAACAAAGAACTGAGCTTGCGTGATAAGGGCAAGTAACTGCAAAATACTAATCAGTGGAATCAAAAACATCAACTACATGGACGCCAAATCAAATCAAGATTTGTAGAGTGCAATTTTGTGGACCTGGGTGAAGAAATAGTAGTGCGCCCTCTGAGGGTGCACAAGTAAAAAGTGGGCTAATTTATCCCTTTCTATTAAGCAATGCAGGAATTTACTCTGTTTAAGTGACTGTAATGATTAGAGAGAACAAAACTCTTTTAGCTTAACTATTCTTACCGGAAAACCAATTTGAAGTTGCAGTTTATTGTCATTTTAATAATAATAATATCAAAATGTAAGATGTGTCAAGGAATAAATTGGCTTGAAAATCATTATGCAAAAACATGTTACTATTTAAACATTCTATACTTCAAGACATTTCGATGCCATTTTCTGTTTAGAAAAGAAGTTCGACAGGCTGTTGGGTTAGCGATGGAGAACTAAGACTACATAGAAGAACATGAGACAAATGAGCCCAGGACTATCCATGATTCAAATAGCAATGCCCTAGTCAAGAGACGTAAAATTGCCTTCATGAGGTGTGACTCAGACTAGGACTCTTTCATCCCCATAGTATAAGAGAAAGGAAAGGATTTGTGTAAAAATCTAGTTTCCGAATACGCATCTAGCAAAAGTTATGAAGTTGGGTATTTTCACACAAAAAAGGTAACTTTTTTCTAATCATCTGATTCTCTCTCTCTCACTCTCTCTCTCTCTCTCTCTGTCTCTCTCTTGCTCTGTCTTCTCTGTCTCTTTCTCTGTCTTTCTTTGTATCTATCTCTTTAGTTTGAGTATAAAAAAAGAAAAAAGAACAAAAACGATAACTATTGCCTCTATTATTAACATCACATCAACACTATCATTATTACTATATTTATTGCTGTTATTATTACTATTGTCTTACTACTTCTCTTAATTATTGTTATCAACACATAAACAACATGCGCAAACAAGTAAACAGGTCCTGAAACAAGCGACATTGGCTCTTTTCTCTATTTATCACTTTTTATATTATATCATTATTTGCAACACAACTTGACAAGCAACTAACGAATTCAAAGACATATTGAACACATGTATTATCAATTTTCATCAGTGACTGACGTTCTATTTTACATAATATTAAATCATCGAAATTTTGAAATGTGGCGGAATAGAGGTACAGCCCAAATCTCTGTAAAAATGGTCAGACAAGAGCGCAAAGGAAAGAAAGACATTTGTATAATATTTTGTTTTTCTGGTCAACAGAGTTTGTTTGTTTGTTTTCAGAAATCATGATGAACAACAGCCTTGAAAACCTAGCACTTGAGGGTATACTTAAGATGTCTGGCATCTAGCAGGAGAAACACAGCCGGCTGAAAGAACGGTTTTTGTTGCTACTAAACCATTGCTAAAATGGCCTTATCTACCACGAAAATGTAACGTAAATAATGTCAGGAGAAACCACAGAATATCTATTCTGTGGGAGAAACTACGTCTGTGCTCACGTTTCTATATTGATGTTTATTTCATGCTCAAGAAACAACCACGGTGGCCTAAATGGCAATACAAAACAAGTACGTTGTTACAATGTTACATGTTATTTTGGATAGTAATTGAAATGAACCGTTCAATGAGTTAGACTTAGATCGATACCTTGACATTGTTAATGCTAAAAGCGATTCTCCAGAATTGTGAGTGTTGTGACATTGACATTTTTGTTTTTAAAAAAAAATTCTAGAGGATTAGCTGCACTGCTTGCACACACACACACACAGCACACACATACACACACACACACACGCCACAAACATACAAATATATTACTGCATTGACACTTGATTACTCATACTGAAGAAGCTTTGATAAATAAATGAATCGGGCGCCAAGATTGCTTTGCTTTCTAAATCCCAGCAACTACATTCTTAGTCTACGTCGCATATTAAGACAAAAAAAACCATTGATTTATGACAGTTGGCTCATCCCATCCTGTTGATGACTCAGCCGTTATTTATAGTTCTGTCATTGTTTAACTCAGTAACCGTCAGGAAAAACCTAACTGTCATATACAGATTCTTCGACACGGGAGTATGTTCTTTGATGGGTTCTCGGAGTTTTGTTTTTTGAAAGGCCAAATATCCACTCTTTTATGTAACAGTCATGGTATATTATACTTATACATTTACTGTGTATAGATTCATCAACAATTCAATATTTTCTTTGATTGAAGAAAGTTCTCGAATTTTTGTTCTTTGAGAGCTTAGAAATCACACTTTTGTGTCACACTTTTATGTAACAGTCACCATATTATAATTTTACATTTATTGTGTATAGATTTTTCCACTCTTGAATATTTTTTTTGAAGGATTCTTGAATTGTCACACACTTTCATGTGACGTTTTTATGTTATAAGCATGATATTATAATTAAGCTTATACAAGGTGGTTCAAAAAGAATACGCCATAATCATTACGCATTTATTCAGTTCTAAAGCACTGTGATGAACTGAATCAGTGGTCATTTGATAGAAGAGTTATCCACATTTGACTGGATGTGTCAGTTTCACCGCTGTGGTTATATAATCCTTCCGGGGCTGTTGAATTGTGGGAAGATTACGTTTTTATTTACACTCATGATGAGTCACCATTTTGAATGAAATAAAAAAAAGTAATCTCCCCACAATTCAACGGTGCCGGAACCACAGCTATGAAATTGACACCCAGTCAAACTTGGTTAACTCCTCTATCAAATGACCACTGATTCAGTCCATTACAGTGCTTTAGAACTGAATAAATGGGTAATGATTATAACATATTCTTTTTGAATTACCCTGTATATTTACTGTGCACTGATCTCTCAACACTTGAGCGTTTTCTTTGAAGGATTCCGGAATTGTTCTTTGTGTAACAATCATGATATTATTACTATAAATTTACTGCCTGTAGATTCCTAATCCTCGACGTTTGAATATTCTAGCAGAACGATTCTCAAACTGTTCCTCCAGAGCATAATAAGTGTCATACGTTGCTCGGCTGTCATGATAAGTAAACATACAGTATACAGATTGTTCCGGCAGATGTATGTTTCAACTGAAAGGAATCTTAAAAATGTCCATACGAAACAGTAACTTATGCCAATGAGTCATTGCTAATTATAGACAAGAACAACATCAGCGATTTTTTTCTTTTAGTTTATCTGTTTGTTTGTTTGTATTTTTTTGTTTCTTTGTTGTTTTGTTTGTTAGATGATAATCGTGACTATGAAATTTTTAATTTAAAGAAAGAAAAGTTAGAACATGAAATGACCTTTACCAATTAGAAAAAAAAAAAAACAAAAAAAAAAACCCCAAAAAACTAAACGTTTCACTTGATAGATGCCAAATATAATAAGTAAATAGGTTTTGTTTCTTCATATCACTTTGTGGGTTTACAAACTGGTGGAATAAAAAAAAAATGACCTCTACGATGACCTCTTTGTTTTATTTCATAGAAGCCTTGTTATAGTAGGTGATTATTTTTAAATATCACACTTAAGCTTTACAAATGTATCGTCATGTCATATATATATATATACCGCAGCTAGGCTAGAATCCATTGAAACACACATGATGTTATTTTATTTTATTATTAAATATCACACCGTGGTTTTGAAAATAAACAGGCATAAAATGGTTTCTGCAAAGATCTGAATGTTTCATTTGATAGAACATTGCTGACCGTCGATGAAATAAAATCTTAATATATACAACAACAACAACAACAACAACAACAACAACAACAACAACAAGTTATACTATAGTTTGAAAACGAATCGACAGGAAATAAAACTTTGCAAAGACCTTGATGCCGTATTTATGGAAATCTACATACTGTAAATGTTGGAGGATTTAAACTTTAAAAACAAAAAACAAAAAAAAAGACAAAACACGGACCGTTATTTCAATAAAAGCGATATGATTTTACGTATCATAATAAGACCAAAAAAAAAATCGTTTCAAATCAACATTTTTTGCTATTAAAATAATAATCCTGAGAAGATTTTATTGCGACCGAAGATATAGATAGATAGATAGATAGATAGATAGATAGATAGATAGATAGATAGATAGATAGATAGATAGATAGATA
>JBCEWB010646913.1:4515-17638 GCA_039654565.1 Peronia peronii
CTCCATTTCTTTTGTGTACTCCACGGGATTCCACATAGCTTTTAGTTGTAAATTCCTTTAGGGAGGGGAAAGGAGGGTGGGGAGAATAGACCGAAATGTCAGGACATCATTATAACCTTACACGCAGAACAAAACCATTCTAAGCATAAACAGATATTTCGGCATAGGTCACTCAGAGTGTAAACCAGCGTCGTGGGCGAACAGTAGACCATCTGCATCCTATGTAGTATTGAGGCACTAAAAAGACTGAAGAAAAACGGGCGTTATATTGCCAAAAATTCAAAAAATTCCGTGATTATTTAACTGGACGAGGCAATCAAACAAATATAGTTCTGTTCTCTATGTATGCGAAACTTGAAGATGGCGCTCTTAAAGATATTAGATAGTGATCCCCTTTCTGGGCCAATAACCACAAAGTTCGAAAATTTGTGCCCTATACATCGTATCTGACTAGATAAATAATCTGGTATTATTCTCGTTTACCACTTTCATGCCAAGATATTTACATGCTTATTGAATCCAGATCTGTAAATCACTTCTTGAAAGAAACCTGAACAGTCCATCATAAAAGCCAGGAAACCAAACTTTGAAACAAATTTTATTCACATTTTCATGACTGGAGAGTTCCCCCCTCCTCGCCCCCCCCCTCTCCGCCCCCCCCCCCCCCACACACACACTTTCCAAGACAAAAAGGAGGGAAAAGGGTGTTCCTGCGCCCTTGCCATACAACGATTTTCTAGGGAAAAAATGCCTTGAACATATTAAACATATAGCAACTGCTAGCCAGTGAAAACCGTTCCCGAGAATTCCTATTTCTCCTTCCTGATAAAACAGTCGATCGCGGAAACATATTGAAGTTGGCGTACTAGTGCTGGCAGAATGTACACTTTTAACAGGCGGTGCAGAAAGTCTGCAAAATGGATAAGGAGCAAAACAAAACAGATGGATAGAATCAGTAGATGGTAGAGGGCACTAGGGAAGACGGGACAAGATAATATGGCGTGGCGATTATTCATTTCTGGGTCTTCAAGGACATTCTTGGTCTGGAAGGCTAACTAATACAGCGGTTCCTAGCGACTGGAGAGTTTGTACTGAATCCAAGTTTATCACTTGAAGTTGCTAGATGAGATATTTGGTGGACAATAGACACGTACAGGGTCAATGAATACACATGTATTGGCTGATCTTAGGTGAGGATTTATGCTGAGAGATGCCTCATAACAGAATTCGAGGGACTGAAATATCTTGTCTCTGATTTGTGTTTATGTTCTTGAGCTCTTCAAATGCAAAGCACGATAAACTTCATATGCTGATCTTTTGACGTAAGTCACACCTAGACCAAAATTGAACGTACACATGTCCTTATCCACGGTGTATTATTTAGAGTGGAAGTTGTTAATAAGTGTCAAAAACCATTATCCAAATAACAAAATGTTCTGTCGTAACTAATGGCATTACAATAGAACAAATACGCTTTTGCGATTTTCTGAAAACTGCAGAAAAAAAAATGACTTAGGCCAGAAGGTCAGCATTGTGACGATAGCAAAGTTTTTGAGTAGATCGGCTCCTCGGTACTACTTTTAGAGTTAAAATAGAAGTCAAAAGTAGAAGCCCAACAGGGAGTGGCTGGACAAAAGGCCGGGAATCCCTGGATAAAGTTTGAGTAAGTAGGTCACAGACCTGGGATCTAGACGTCCCCCGGGACCGGCCCTGATAGGCTAACTAGGGTCTGGTGGTTATGGGACGTAGTGGTTAGGATCAGGAATGCATGCAATGCTTTGGTGCGCTGGGTCAGGCTGAAGGTGTGACTGGAGTCCCTTTAGGCAAGTATCACATGCTTCGACAAAATGCTTCTTTCATCAAAGTTATCGCTCCAAAGTATGAATAAAAATTGTTTAAAGCATTGCGGTTTCCATGATGGCATATTATATTTATTTATGCTAAAGAAACCACCGCTGGTGACATAACGCAAAGTGATATAATTTGAATACCGGTATAACATTATGTGCTGTCTGAAAAAAAAAAAAAATCCATTGCGAAGTGTGATCTGACCAAATTGCTCCCTTGACACCTGCAGAGTCAAATATTTTTCCACCAATTCAAACATAACTTTCCCCCCAAAACTTAAAAAAAAAAAAAAAAAAAAAAAAAAAAAAAAAAAAAAAAAAAAAAAAAAAAAGAAAATTTAAAAATGCACTTTTTGCATCAAGTTAATAATAATAATAATAATAATAATAAATGGACGAGGCTTTTGTAACTGATTGTTCCAATGTTCTTTAATAAACGCTATATTCTCGGTGCGGAACTTCTCACTTAGGGAGTCTTGAATCTAGATCCAGAATCTACAAGCTCTATATATTGTCGTGAATCAAATCAAACGATGCACTTTAATTGGTAGAAAAGAAAAACCTGGTCGCAATAGACCAGGCAGAAGTTGGTGCGTAGAAAAAAAGAGACCACAAAATTAGATCTCGTTGTTTTTAAGTTTTCCAGGAAATGGTGTTTTGTCAAAAAGCGTTAGCTGTCGGCTGACCCGCGCCATTAATAGGGCCAGGAATGTAACAATACAATAGTCCCGGATGTCAATAGAGCCACAAATCACACCATGTCTGTCACACGGGAGTCAGCGTGCGCGCGGCGCAAATAATGACTGCATGCATAACCGTGGTGTTCATTCATTCATTCATTCATTCATTCATTCATTCATTCATTCATTCATTTTTCTGTGGCCCAGACAATTTGAGACAAAACCTCATCAAGAGTTCATCAAATCTGTACCCTTATATCGATTTCTCACCTATAAACTATATAAGATCTCCTTAATTTTATTTCGTCACATCACGCGTTCCGTTATCTTATAGTCGGTAAAGTCTCATGGACGAAAAAAGCTCTGGTAAAATTATTCCGCCAAAAAACATTTGTTTGATCGAAAGCTTAAACTAAATCTATAGTAAATCTCTGTAAGGGTACGCTTAATCATTACGCATGAATTGGCCTTAATGCGGGATTTATGTGGCGTGGGTAAGCGCGCCTTTGAGTGTTTATGTATGACTTTGCCTTTAGCTTGGATTAGCCCTAAGTGGTAAAGATCTTAATAAATGCGCTCATAAGTTTTTAGATCTGAATTATATGACTTTGAAAGAAGAAGGCATCAACGATTGAGTATGGGGAGCCGAAGAAGATGCCCAGGGATCTATAACATTTGGTTCCAATTAAGATATAAGGAGAATCATTTCACCATTTCAGATGCAGTCATGACACATCTGACTAAGAAAGGCGTCTTTAATAGCCTCCTGTAGCCTAGTGCGACATATAATTATGATGCATGGGATATAAGGGCTGAAAAATACTAAAAAAAAACAAAAACAAAAAAAAAAAAACAAAACAAAAAAACTCATGAACTCTTGTGCATGGTGGGTTATTGTACGAGCTTGTTGACGAGACGGAGCTTATTTACACGGAGAAAAAAACAACAACAAAACAACAAATTTTAACTCCTGAAATTACATCTGGTGTACAATCGTTGGTGTTTAATGGGTTAAAGATTAATTCTACTACATCGTTTCAAATAAAGTTCCTGGTCTTGGAGAGTTAAATCTCAACACACCTGTCTTAACTTTGGCCTATACCAAGTCGTCCTGATGGCTATTGAAAAGGGGTGTGGTCGGGACTGGGGAAGGAGTGAGGGGAAGGGGGGAGGGGGAGGAAAACACACCTCTGTATTAGCGGGAGTTTTACATCATTCACAAAGTCAATTTACTGCGTTCATTCACCTCACGTGTTTCCCACGATCATTTGGTCTAGTACATCCTATGAACTCAAGGCTGATGCAATATCCTGGGATTGTACCGTCAATACCTCGGCGCTTTTCAAATCGCAACACTCCCTATCATTGCCCTTTAGATGTATGTACCTGTCAACCCTTTCTCCAATGTACTTGAGTAAGTTGTCAGATTTAAACTCTATTAAAATTTAGCCATTGACGTAAAAACAAATTCTAGCCATAATAGATTACGAAAAAAAAAAAAAAAAGAAAAGAAAAAAATTCTGAAATATGTTTTTGAGATTTTTTGTTTTGTTGCCAATTTGTAATCCAGACTATTCTAAGCCTGTTCAGTTTACTGTCCCATTTTTTGGATATTCTGCATGTTAGGATGAAAATGCTTTCATTGAGGATACCAACTTTGAAGAGAGTACTCATTGCACGAGTAAACATGAACAAAAACAGTATTTACCTTATGATAGTGAGGATGCAATAAATAATATTTTGGACGTTAAGGGAGATGATGCAAGCTATAACATACGATTTACAAAGAGTATGTTGAATACAGCATGTTTGGGCACAATAAACGTGGCCATATTAATAAATTAAGTAGGTACTTACAAACAAAAAGAAAAAAAAAAAAAAACCCAACCCCACAAGATCCGTGTGCCACAATGCATTATACTGAGGACGAAAAAAAAAAAACCCCAGCTATATTTATAAAAAATTTGTGTAGAATACTAATTACATCCTTTGAAAACTAGTTATAGAAATTGTGGAACTCTCTCATATTTAAGTTCAATGACTCCTTGAAACTGTTTCTAGTTTGTCACGGGTTCAAATAACATGGAACAAGTGAAAGAACCAACTTATTTATAACTACTGTTACAATTAATTCAGCGGGTAATGTGACCCCGAAAATTGTATCTCTGATCTTCTTTGATGCATGGAGAGTAAAACCATAATTCCTGGTCCCGAAGACCACAAGGACAGGTTGTTCAATAAATATGTTTCAAATACATACATAAAGACAACAGATTTCACGACTGTATTAAATATTGTTTAAGAAGTCGAGATTGTTATTTTTCACTGTATAAGGCGCTGTCAAGATGAAATGTGATTAGAACATGAAAGAACTATTATAATCAAAACATTCTCCGAGTTTACACTGAAGTGCCAATCAAGCCTCTTGTTTTCAAATATGATGTCGGAATTGGTTATTAAATTCATTTCAATGATGAAGTACTAAACAATATCAATTCAGACAGATGGTTCATGCCACCAAAGCCCGCACAGCGTTTGTCATTGTGAAGGTTCAGAAATGGAGACAGGGTGGTAGAAAAATGGAAATAATTTTTCATTTCATCTTCATTAAATACCTCTCCATTCTGTTTTCTTTGCTTAAATATCCACCTCCGGATACACATGCGGGTACAGACACAATTCTTCAAAAATAGAACTCTGTCAGGGAAATCAATACTTTATCTGGGAAATTTTTACCAAAGTTTAATAATTTATCCAGGGCTTTTTTTTTTGTTGTTGTTGTTTTCAAAATTTCATAGCGTTAATAAAACTCTTACTTATGCAGCTTCTTTCTCGCCCTTAATTCATATTTCTGTTATTGCTATATTTCAGATTATCGGGCCGCCTGGTGGAGAATTACACAAGCAGCAGCAAGAGATCATGGCAGTTGCTGTCCCTCTTCTTGACCGTTCTTTGTCTGATATTAACTCTTGCACTCATCGTTCTCTCGTTATTTCTATGGACGGAGGTGACCAAAAGCCAATCTGAGGATGGCACATGTGGTCAGATCCAGCAGATAGATAGTGATGAATTGTACGATGGTGACCTCAGTCCATTCTCTGGCCTGACGGATGAGGAAATTGACAGTATAGTGGACTTTCTGCACGCACAGAAATCTCTAGAGCTGGTCACTCCTGACAAAGGTGAGGTTAACAGCAATTACGTTCACGTAGTAGAAATGCTCACACCTGCAAAGAAAGATGTTCTACGTTACTTGGACAAGCAGGGTCCTAGGCCTCAGCGTATGGCAAGAGCCTTCATAGTACGTGGAAACACCTCTATACCAGCTGTGGAGGAGTATGTTATATGGCCGTTACCCTCCCCAACAAATATGTCACTGATTCAAACAAAGGCACGAAAAACAAGAATTCCTTATCACATGAGGCCGTTCTCCAAATACGAGTTCAAAGCAGTATACCAACATGTTCTCGGGAAAGTCTTGGCCAAAGCAGGAAGACTCCTCCAAGAAAGCTACAACGCCACATTATTTTCATGTGGACATCAATGTCTCAGGTTTTCAGTGACGCCCGTCTCGAGCGGGTTTCTAGAAGAGGGAAAGAGGAAGTCTTGGTTTTGGTTTGCCTATGATGTGGAGTTCTACACGCTCCACCCGCTGGACTTTCAGTTCTTACTTGACATGACGGACGTTGACCCCAGAAAATGGGAAATCCAGAAAGTGTTCTATGCCAATACTCTATTCGGCAGTCTCGATGAACTGATGGAGAAATATGACAGAAATGAAATTAATAAGACCAGAGTTGCGTTTCCAACAAAACCGACAGAAGATCAATACAGTGCCGTGTATATACGAGGCGAACCCATTCCTAAGAAGTTAAAACCCCCACCAGAGCAAGTTCAGCCCGAAGGTCCCAGGTACCAGCTGAAAGGCAATCTGCTAGAATATATGGACTGGCAGTTCAATCTGCGAATATCTCCCACTGTCGGGGCACAATTGTTTGATATACGCTACAGAGGTGAACGCATTCTATACGAGCTGAGCATGCAGGAAATTGGTGTCTTATATTCCGGACATTCCCCGGCAGCCAGTATGCTTTACTTTGCTGACAGCGCCGGGCTTTTCGGTACACGCATGCGTGGAATGATGCCAGGGGTAGACTGCCCAAGCCACGGTACGATGCTGGACGCTCTAGTCTACACATCAAACGAGAAAGGAAAGAAGCGCTTGGAAAATTCGTTATGTATATTTGAACATTCTCCAGACACGCCTTTGCGTCGTCACAGAGCCTATGGCATGTCTGGAGCATTTTATAGTGGCCTCAATGACTATGTCCTAGTAGTGAGAATGTATATTTGTATCATCAACTATGACTATGTATTTGACTTTGTGTTTCATAACAATGGGGGTATAGAAGTGAAGGTCAGTTCTACTGGCTACCTGGCCACAGCGTTTTACTTTCCTGAGGAGGAAATGTATGGGACAAGAATCAGTGACACAGTCATCGCCGGCTTGCATCATCACCTCTTCAGCTTTAAAGCAGACATTGATGTGAAAGGTACTAGCAATCGCTTTCAGACTTGGAACATCGGCAAAGAGACCAAGCAAAATCTATGGGCCGAGAATCCCCAACGCACTCACACTCAAAATGTTTTCATCAAAGAGGACAAGCGCACCGAAAGAGAAGCAGCTTATGATTTTCATTTTGACACACCCAAATATCTGTTGTTTTATAAGAACGAAAAATCCAAGATGGGCCATACACCAGCCTACAGGTTGATCCACAAAGGACTGACTAAGATGTTAATCCCGGAGCACGAAGGTTTTGCACCATCGGTCAGCTGGGGTCAGCATCAGCTCACAGTGACCAAACAGAAGGACGATGAGATGACCAGTAGCTCCATGTTTGCCATGTGGGACGCCAAGGATCCAGTGGTCAATTTTACCTCTTACTGGGCTGACGACGACTATATTGTAGATGAGGTAAGTAGCAGATCTCTAAGACAGCAATGGCCACACACCAAGAAATCCACAAAGTAGTTCCTGTACTTCCACGGCCAGAAACATTAAAACTGTCTGTATATAACATGTATGGCTATAATAGGGTCATATTTACGATGATGAAAAAAAAAAAAAAAAGAGAAATACGATTCACCGGCCACTGTATAATTGTTAAATAACGTTAATAATAGTTTTAAAAAGACTCGACTGAGACTCTTTGAATGACATTCTATGTGGGTTTTACATTAAGTATTGATGAAAAATAAAACACACAGAGAAATAACTGGAATGATACGAAAATAAACACTCGTGCTAACCAATCTCTTGCTGAATCAGATAACCTGAATGTTCGTATATGATTCTAGTTGGCATGAGATCTCTCCCTGTGTAGGCATGACGCATATTTTTTTTTCTTCTTTTAAATCATGAGGCATGATAATATGTATTCCTTTCTCTTTTTTTTTTTTTTTTTGTTCATCGCACTCGTGGATCTCAAAGAAAACAAAAAACAAAAAAAAGGTGTACTGTAATTATTAGGCTTACCACAGGAAACCTCTAGTTGCAGGGATCTAGGAGAAAACGAAGAAGAAGAAATTAAAGAGACAAAAATAGAAGAAGGAGCGAGCACTCAGGTCGATGACCGTTGGCATTCTCAGACAGTCAGGAATGCCTTAATTCACAGGCCAGGGGATGGCCGCTTTGTTTGGGTGCCTTCTTTTCTTCCCTCGCCTTGCGTCTACTCTTTTATCCCCGTTATAACTCGTGCTAGTGGAGCGGAAAACAGCTCTCCCCCATCAGCTCCATACCATGCGCAGCCGGATAGACCTTACATCCTTGGACAAAACGCCTTTTTCATAACAACTGTTCTATTCCCTCATCTATTCCAACGAAATTTTCCACAGTTATAAAAGATAATCCATTGCGCCACTTCTTTCTCTTATAATATTGTATTCCACGCCCTATGTGTGTGAAATGAGAGATATCACAAAACTAAAATAACATAGAAGTTTCCAATATACATATATTTTTTAAAAGTCATTTTGTTGCAGAACACCAGGGATAGATATAGACCTGGTACAAACTAGAGATGGGAAGACGGTAAAAACTGTTTGGGTTTGAGGGGATGGTGTGGATTATTTATATTGTAGACCTAGGAAAGGCCGGAAAGTTGGCAGCGTGGCCGGAGGGAGTAGCAGAACAGAAACCAGGAGATGTGGCACAAGCAAGGCTCTCCTCTAATTACAAGGCCTTGTCATAGTTAAGGGAAATAGAGCCTCAACTATGCGATATTGAGCGTATTACTCTTGAGGAAGACTCGGTTCTTTTATAGTTGAAAGTGTATAGTTTGCGCTTCACAATTCTATATAAAACAATTCTTTTGCACTGTGTGTATAGAATCTGAGAAAACAGCATGGAAAAAATTGACAAAATTATAAAATTAAATCTTACCGACTATAGCTATATCAAGGCAACAGTTTTCTTTTTATGATGTCCATAAATCTCGCTCACTGTCTCGCCTTTACAATTTCACTTAACTGATAGTAAAGTGGCGATTTGTTTCCTATTTTGAAGTTGACACTTCATTATGGGAATAGAGAGATCTGGGAAGATTTAGTACATGTAGCTTATAGCATGCCGACACTGGCGGCTATGGAGCCCATAATTATGTGTGAAAGTTCCACCTGGCAATATCATGTATCGCTTATTACAACACACAAACAAGGGAAAGACTGACTTTGTAGAAACTTCACAGTCTTCAATGTTGATATGCTCACTGACCTCACAGTGTGAGAAATAAGCCGAGATGCTTGAACAGCCAATAGTAACATCAATTAAATGTAAAAAGAAAAAAAATTGCAATGTTAAGCTCCTAAGGCAGTGGACTGTACCATCGCTCAACGAAAGCACAAACTTTTATACTTTTGTTATATGGGAACAAAAATTGTTCACTGGCTCACATCACATAAGACAATGAATGCATGGGATTCCTGGCCTGGGCTTAGGGAGAGACATATTTGCTTATGATAGCAAGATTGATCGATATCTAATCTCTAATGGTTATTAATCTTTGAGGGGTCCGGAGGCCGTAGTTAGATTTATAAAAATTCTAGGAGTTATAATTTTTTTTTCATAGCCATAACATGGATAGAAAGAGATCTGTTCTGACATTCTTTAACAAAATGCCTTTTTAATATCAATTTGATTATTTCTTCCTCTGTTCAAAATTGATTGTTATTCTTCCACTATTAAAACACACCTCCTGCATCTCTATATTTTCACATAACTATGATTATTTCATGCGCCATGTGTTAAAGAGACATAGCTAAACTACACTGCAGTTCTACCAAAAGGATAATTTTCAGGGGGAATATGTTTTGTCAGCGTTGTTTGGTATTAGACTAAGTGATTAAATCTTCTTTTGTTAGGACCTGCCGCCCGCTCTACCGACTGATCTGACATTGTCTACTTGGAAGTCTGCTTGACAAATTAGCGTATGGTTCATTTTGAAGTGCAGAATCCTAATATTACCTTAGGAAATTGTTAACTATTTTTGGATTATGTTTTTTTTTAAACATGTAATTTGACTACAGAGAGCAGGGTAAACCAAACTGGAGAACTGTACAATAGTAGTTCCAAGTGAATCGTAATACATGGAACAAGTGACACTTTCTACTCACCTGTGTTTAAAAAAACTCGCAGTAGGTAATACATGTACTGTAAAACTAAAAGAGACAAAACTAACAATCCACGAAAGCTGACTTGGCATAATAATGACAAGTTGTGATAGTAATAAAGGCTAGGTTTCAATGACATCTTTAGAGGCTTGAAAATTTAGCCAAGCAGCATTGAGAAAGTCTAAGCCCTTTTTTACATTTAGAGTTGGGTGGCATTCAATTACATGTTCTGCTCATCATCGGTGTGGATGATGTGAGGAGAAATAGTGCAGGTAGTTTCTGGAATGAAACAGCAAAGTTGTCTAAACCTACAACGCGGAGCAGCTTTCAAAAAAAATAATAATAGTAAACTCTGAGCAATGTTTGAATATCAACAGTTACAATCTACGCCTATACTTTTTTTATGGTCTGTTCTTTATATAAACTATTCGGATCTTCACATACCCTCAGTCTTATTGAACTCTTCTTCATTCTGCATCATATTTGTTGTACTGCGTTGTAGAGGACAAAAAAAAAAAAGGTGAATGATGGTTAAATTTGAGTTGATTGAGCGGAGGTCTTTTCCATATGATCTAAATCCTGGAATGAGTGAAGAGAGATGACGATAGCGATGGTGATGATGATGACAGAGTAGATCGATTAAAGAAAAAAAAAGGTTTCTTGCAATATTCAGTTTTCAGCTGTTAATGTTCTTTCCACTATAACAAGTAATAACAACCGCAGCTGATACAGTTGAAGAGAAGAATAGCATGCATTGCATTTTGTCTTTCAATCTGTCGTCAAGCCAATAAGTTACCTTTACTTTGGCAGTGCAAGGAGAAGAAGAACATAAAAAAAAAAAAAGAAAAACTTGCTGTACAGAAGAAGTAATGGCAGAAACATAGGAAATAAAGCTAGAAATAGATTTATGATGTACAAGAAATCAGCACATTTTTGACAGAAAACTCTGTCTCTGCCGTCACAGGTCGGGCGAAACATTCGTCCCATCTGGAATTTATAACAGATAACTTTGAAAGACGCCTTTCCTTGCAGGTAATGGAAATCACAGTCTCCCTCCTATGGCGATGATGACGCAATCGCGGCAATTCAAGTTCTCTCAGTTTTGTCTGTGGCATTTCTGTACTCGGCATTCAGCAGGTCTTTTGGCACGGATGAAACAACCACAAAAATGTACATTGCAACTGTGGGGGTGTGTCTGGCTTGCAGTGCCAAGTAAACTATGACTTCTTTTGGTGAAATATATGCATTTAAACGTAGTTTTGCCTGTGAAAGTAATTTACCCAATGGGGATTTTTTTTCTTTTTCTTCTTTTTTTACCACAGCACTTCAGTTACTTTCCTGTATTAAATACAAAGGCTGTTGACCAAATATTGCAAAGAAGAGGGAAAAATTATTTTTTCTCCTCCTCACTTTATATATTATGATAAAAAATATTGACAAAAATATTACGTTAAGAAAAAAAAAATTTTCCTTGCACCATGAAGTTTTCAGAAGTTTCCATAAAGCATATTAATAAAATTTTAAAAAACAAACAAACACTAAAAGTGATATTGTCCTTCCTTTACTGATTTTGTTGAACAATCTTTGTGACTGACCATAGGAAACAATAAGACAAGTTAAAAACAATGGTCCAGTGTCGATACTGACTGCTATTTTGTTAATATTTCATGTACGAATACCCATAACAGTCTACGTTTATGTCTTCTTAATAGTTACCCTAAGATTAAAATAGGCTCTCTTCTGTGAAACTTCGACACTAACAGTAAATTTTGAATGTGCTATTATTAAATTGACCTGTTTCTGATACGAAATGAGTCACTGCACTTCAATATAAAGACTAAATTCATGCTTCATAATTCAACAATCAGCGCCAATGCCCTTTTCTTTGCTTGGTTCTCACGTATAGCGTTGTTATGATAATAATATTAATGAAAGATTATTAATGAATGCGTTTTTATTCATTTTATATATCCTAATTTACAACCAGCAGACTTGAAAATCTCTATGTGATTATTTTCTCACAAGTTACATAGAGTTGGCAATCAAAAGATTAACTGGGGACACCTTTCGTATTGCAAAATGCCATCATAATAATATTCAATAGTTGTGATACCTTTCCTGGACACGGACATCCGATATGAGAAACAACAACTAGGACGTAGAAAATCCGGGGAACTTATGGCGCCAACCTGGTTGTCACGCACAGAATCGATGGTTGCACTAAGGCTGAACTCTGTTACATTTCCAGTGCATCCGGACAACTTTTCACGGTAACCTAAACGCGCCTTTAGTAAATTTCTTCTCAGATTCAGGATCGCAAAGTGAAATATTACTATGAGTTTTCTGGGTTAACCCATTCACTGTCAGCATCTTTGTTCATTGCTTTTATCCTTTCCTGTATGTGGTACAAAGAGAATGTTGTCGACTGTTAAAAGCTCAAAATCAATAACATTATTTGAATTTTGTGTTCGACCAGGCATAAGATGCATTGGATAGAGCTATCAGATCTGAGTGATTTCTCAAAACTAGCTATTGTATAACTTTGGCATTGAAAGGATTAAGTTTGAAGTCTTTAAAATTGATTTGGACCTTGTTATTACGGCTATCAACTCAGAGTCTACAATAGGAAGCAGGAATATTTCTGGTTCGTAAATGACTAGTGGAAATGCATTATAACGGCAAAAAGATTCTTTTTTTTTTCTTTCCTGCCCTATTAACAAGGCCATATTGAGCAGCGTATTTTTTTTTAATGTTCCAAAGAAAAAAAATCTGAGTCTATTTTCATCGATATCAAAGCTGATCCCTTAGGACGATTTGCATTTCTACTCCTCAAATGAAATGCAGATAGAATAGATAGATAGATAGATAGATAGATAGATAGATAGACAGACAGACAGACAGACAGACAGACAGACAGACAGATAG
>JBCEWB010647024.1:0-35448 GCA_039654565.1 Peronia peronii
CACACACACACCCTAAAAAGACAACAAAAACTATAATACTGTCGAGTCCACTCAAACCCGAACTGTTTAGGCAAATTTCTGATAAATCAAAAAATAACCAAAAAAATAGCTTTTTTTTCCTCTTCGCACTTATTAAATGCCTCTTGCATAACTAGAACTCAACGCTACGAGTTTCCTTTAAACTGAACCAGTCAGTGCCGCCACAAAGGTAAAAATTGACTATTGTCATCTCCACCTGGTTTCCACCAATGCGGATGCCGGTGGTTTGAAAACAAAGAAGACAGTGCTGCGGATGGGGCGAAAGGGATTAGACAATTAATGAGTGTCCTACGCAAGGCATAAGTAGGCCATATGTTCAGCAGGGGTAAACAACATATCAGAGCCAGTGCTGCTGAGCAATCGATCGATACTCAAGCATTCTGGCAGAGCCTACAGTACAGGAACACGCATAAATGTACTATACGTCACATGTTTTACTACATGTGTTGGTTACACTATAATAGGGCGCTGTGCCGGTGTTATGATGTTGGTTCTCGCACCGTGATGGGATAAGCCAGATTCTACAGCATGCTAGTGTTTTTCCATTGCCGCTGACTTGCTTATACAGAACCCTCACAGACTATATGATGGCTTCCATTAACTGTTTTCAGAGTTAAAACTTTATTAATAGCCCTTTACAGGGGTAAAACTTACTCAACTGCCCCTTTTAGTTCTACAGCATTAAAAAAAAGTCCTTTTCAGGGCTAAAACAGTTCTGTTTCAGTTCTTTTCAGAGCCAAAACTAAGACCATTCTATCTCTACTTTTCTTTGCATTACTATTGCTTTCAAGGCAGCCTTTATTAGGGCTAGCAATCCAATTAAATGAGACGGCTTGAATTTAAGACAAACACGAAGTTTGGGAGCCATAGCGCGATTTCTGTATAAAGGGAAATAATTCTATTATAAAATAATGAAAATAGTGCCTCATCAGTCATTCAAGAATTGCCCCCCTCCCCCCTTGTTAGAACTGGAAGACAAACTCTCTTTAATCGAACCCATTAGGTTGGTCCCAGCCAATTCGATTTAAGTGGACTTGACTGTATATAATAATTTCCTTCATTTCACTGAGCACCTTCTGATGATACCATATATAAATCCTATAAACACTCAAATGTGGTGGAACAATGCAATCTGCAAAAATTGAAGTGTAAATGAGCAAGTAGTATATAGCAAATATAGCAGGTGAAAATTAACTTGTATCAAAGCAAACTGGTGAAAATGTATGAAGATTTGAAGTTAAGAAAAAGTGGATCAGTTCAGTGCATATACATAAACATGCACTTCACATAATACAGTTACCCGGAGAAATTACTATGGTTTAAAGCACAGTGACTCTAATTTCATGAAAAAGAAAGAAAACATTTCATGCTCTGTTTTCATACAATGTGATTGCAGTAATAATGGAAAATTGAACTACATATCAAAGCACATGTATATCAATGCAGAATAGAGTTGAAAAGTTGAAGAGCAACAAATAAGTTTTCAGTGGCCAAAAAGTCTGTCCTCTTGTTAAAACGAGAAACTTGATATTTCTTAAAGCACAGCAGCCTTCCATGGTGAGACATCTGGATTGACTGTAAAAATTACATTGAGTGTGACTGACGGAAGAGAAAGCTCTTGCAATTACCGAGATAATGCACCAGATATTAAACATACTTGTCATATCTAAATCACTGTTGTCCATGCAATATGTGGTAGGTGTTCAATCTCAATGACTAAAATACTGGATATATCCTTCCACTGAAATAACCTGACAAGAGTAAAAAAAGCAAACAAACAAACAAGAACAAAGACCTATAAATCTTCAACTATAAAAGTACTGACGTTGAAAAAATACCAATTTATCTTCAGTCTCAAAAATACTGACTTCAACTCATTCAACACTTTGAGTACTAAGTAATTTATTGTAATAGTAATTCTTAGCTTGGCTAGACAATTATGAGGAAGTTTAAGAGCGACTTTATACAGATAAAGCAGATAGCTGTGACTGGAGAAGCAAACACAAAAGCCATGACTAAAACTGAATCAACACTGGGGAAGACTATAGCACATTTGTCCATTAGGCTTGAGAGCACAAATTTAAATTAAAGAGATGGAAGGACGCAGTGTAAGTGAAATATATGTATTGTGTATTCTGTGATGGCTGTCCAAATGATTAAATTTAAAATTTGAGGGGATATAAGGGGATATATTTATAATGGAAAGTTACGTTCAAGTTATGGTGAAATTTTAATATGATTAAAAAAAACAATAACAAAAACAGCTTTTGGAAATATTATGGTGGGAGAAGTCAATGTCAATTTGGGGAAATGTTTAAAGTCAATACAAGAAAATGTGTTGGCATGCCAAAATGAGAGGAAAATAAGCCTACAATGTCACAAAGAGGTGTTAACAAATGATGATAAATCATATAAAAACTACAGAGAGAAACAACATATGACTATCAAAACCATTATGATAAGCTGAAGTGATATGATTCATTTTGAATCGTGAGTCCAACTTCTTTAAGAATCATGCAGCACTGGCACCAAAATGGACAACTGTTTTCACCTTTGTCTTGCAGATTGGCTTCATGTAACATGTATTCATGCACTCATTACATAATACACACTAGCATACAGACAAAGACACACAAAACATCAACACAAATTAACCACAAAATATAAAAGTAAAAAGTGATGAAAACTGGATTCTGAAACAATCTATGAGGAAGAAAAATCAAGTTCACATAACGAACTTGAAAGGGAAAGTTAAAAAAAAATTAATTAAATTAAACTATGTACCATGAAAACTAAGCTGAAACAAACAATTTATTATGCATTGTTTTGATTGTGTCTCACAGTAATTGATTTGTTCCGACCAAGCAAACGCAAGAGGTAAAGCATCATTAATAATGAATTCAAATATGATGGATATCACAAAGTGACAGTACTCCATAACGTATTTGATAACGTTTCTTATATTTCACAAAGTATCTTGTGGCCTTAATTTTTAACAAAAGTAAGTCTGGATTTATCTCGAAGGCAATAAATTATTCTTAAACATTTCTATCAAAACAATTATATGTCCTCATAGCCAGTCAAATGAATCGTATGCCGATTTTCCATCACACTATAACGTAAAACCTTAATTCATAGACTTTCATGTGATGAAAAAGTTTGAGGTGGCCTGACTGTAGCCAAAGATATTGTAAATTTAAAGAGACAAGACCCTGTCGCACTGGCTAAAATCAAGAGACAAATCAGCTAAAATGAAGAGTTTACCATACAAATCTATCACATCACAACCATATATACCCATAATCTGCCCATAAGAGCAATATTTACCTTTTCTGATATGAACATTCTTTCAATTTCTACAATATAAAAACACTGATATCAATGCACCTTCATCTCATTCAGTTGCTGATTTCTCTGCTGAAGTCAAGCCATTCAGGACTCATTTTGACTGGCTGTGAAGCATATGTCACAACGTCTTTTATTTTTTTGCTGCAGCAAGGGTTTGTGACAAATATTCTAATTGCTTATGGTACTTAGAGGCTGATTCATATGAAAAACTAAAAAAGATGTTTGAGTTACTATGCAAATATTTAAAATCAAACTAAGCTGGTGAAATCAAAATACTGAAGTTATGTTGCCAAATATTCATGACAATCATAAAAACCACAAATTTCATATAAAATACTTAATAATGAGGATTATTTACAATTACTTTCCTTTGCTAGGCACAGGGATTGATAAACAAACATGGCAAAGAGAGAAAAAAAAATCGATTTTGTGATTTTAATTTCAAAGGTAAAAAATGGAAAATTCTGACAGAACTCAAAGTGGAAGGAAAATGTTTTCACCAATGGTACTAAACTTTTGTCAACATGTCATGTAATTAACACTTCACACGAAAAAAAAAGGCAGAAAAATAGTGTATTTCCTTGTCTACAGGGCCTATTCAATGGCTCTTGTGTCTGGCAAAGGGCAGAGAAAAACAAAATGCAAGGACAAATATTTTCTCTGTCTTGTAACTGTAAATCAAACAATTATTGAGCAAACATCCATATCTGCAAATTTTACAAAGCATCAGTTGCATCAGTATGAGTTACATTTTCTCTGCTAGGTTGTAGGTAATTTCCATTTTGGTAAGATGAAAAAAAAAAAGCAATTCCAGCTCTTCTTTTTTTCTTTTATTCTTTACTGATTACAACCTCTCAGGCAGGTAAGCACAAGACAGTACAAATTTGGCAGTACTAAAGACTCTTAAAAACAAAGACATGATATTTCCTCAAGTGCCTGTAGAATTCCTTCTCTTAACCCTAAAAATGTCAGAGGAAATTGTTGGCTTGCCAATATTTCTTCAATGACATTAATTCATCATCAACAATTTAAGTCTAAAGCCCAACAACCTAAAATGAGTACTTATTACTGAAACATCTTGTGGTGTAAAAAGACTGGATCTTGGAGAAAGCCTTGTGGCAAGAAAGACTGATAAAGCATGTAGGAATGTGCAGCACTCAATTCAAACATTAATAACAACACAACATAATTATTGAACTATTCCCGGTAGTACAAAGGCAGTAATAAATTTATATGAATCATATATCATATCATTTATCTTGGTCCAACTAATCAAAACAATCAACAGAATCACAGAATATGGAACAAAAGCCATGAGGATATTTTGTCAAACAATCAGGAGAAATGTGGCAGATATTGCAGGTGCTTCATTGGGAGATTGGATCTTACTGACCAGGGAGTCACAAGAACTAACACTGAGTATGCATACCTTGGCACAGATGCATTGTGGCTAGATAAAGTAAGTGGCACTGATTTCCCTCTTCACCGACACCAAAAAATCTCATTTTTAAATAAATAATAATAGACTCATTTCTCCTGGTTGTGTGACATTTCAAGTTAAGTTTTGTGCCTTTGGGACTGTCCTGAGAAAATCTCACAGCAAAGCATGTCCTATGATAAGAATTGTCTTGTTCCACTGTCAATAACCAACTGATGAAAAACACCTGGATGATGACACTGTGAAGGATTCTCCATCTGGGACTACTGCAGACACTGTCTTGTGATGATCTCTGGGATCCCAATCTGTTTTTCATAGCTAACTGTCAGGACTTTTCACTGCATTGACCAAAGAAAAGGAAAAGAAAGATGAACTTCAAACTGAAATTTCTCAAAATAGAAAATAGAAGTGCAATTCTGATGTAAAGCAGATAATGAATTCATACAACCAGAACAGCACAATTGGAGCAAGCTGCATACAAATGGTCCATAACACTAGACAATTCCAGGCAAGTCTTGGCTTCTTGTAGCTTTCTGACATTAGCAATTCAGAATAATGGTTTCACTATCAGCAGTTCAGAATGATGGAACTCTAACAAAAAAAGAACTAAATAAATTAGTTCAATAATTTTTATTATCAGCAGTTCAGGAAAGACAGAACTCTAACAAATCAAGAATCAAATTCATATCAGATGAAACACTTTAATAAAAGATATACTAAAATTTTCAAAGGTTTCCTATTTTCAGAAGATAGTATGAGAAAATAAAATAAAGAACAATAAAAAAAACATGGTGTATATGTTCAATGTTTAGTGCCATTTAAATACTTTACTTACATTTTTCTTTCAGGCCTTTGTCAAACCCTCTATAAACCATAATGCCAGCTACAATAACTGTCAGACGGACGAGGATGGCTGCTACACCACAAGCAATAGTGGCACTTGCTAGGCCAGGATGGCTATGCTCGTATTCTTTCACCTGAAGTTATGGGTCCAAATAGCAATACAAACAGTGATATTTAGGTACCTAACACATTATGGAATCTGGATATTACCGCATCATACCATATTTTACCACACTGGTCTAGAATCTATACCTGAACTTAATGCATAGAAAATTTATTTTTGTGATTATTATTGAAAAATTCTGTATTTTCTCTCTCAGCATGATCATCATTCAGGAAATGATCATGAGTTCAAATGCAATGAAATGCAAGGATAATGAGCGATTTTTTTTGCAACTACCCAAGTTACTTTGCCAAGTACATAAGCAGTTTTGTTCCTGATATTGAAACACATGGACCAAAAAATTCTTCAAAAAGTATCATGATGAGAAAAAATATTTTCATCACATCATAAATTTTTCACATATTTATGTTTCTTTTGACTCAAGCAGGAAGACAACACCTGATTTTTTCATTTTTTACAATGCTTGTATTACACCACTTGGAGCCAGCAAAGGGAAGTAATTGAGCCTAAGATCAAAAGGTTCATTCTCATATTTGATCACAGTGTCATTTGTGATAATAATTATCCATCATTCCCAAAAATGTTAAATTGTCTGGCTATTTTGTTTGGGAATAAAACTTTATTGTGTATCCAGAATCTTTTTTGTATTCAAATACAGAAAATTAAACTAGCAAAGATATTACTTTAACATACTCACTAGAGAGATATATTCAATCTTTGATATCAGCAACACAAGCATGAGTAACTTTAACAGTTTTGTGATGTTAATAAAAGTAGAAGAATAATAGGACTTATAAGACATGATGATTGAACCCATTTTCAGATTAAATTTCCAATTCAAGTAAATGAAGCACTCCAAAAAGATAGGGCCCAACAGCCCTCAATATTCTCTCAGTACAACAATTACATAAAGCTCAGTGTCTCCAGTTCCATTTAAAGGAAAAAACTTATTTTCAAGAAATTTAGTATCAATGAATATAAAAAGAGACATCATTTAAAAATATGTGAGAAGTTTGTTCACTGTAAATTTTCTTGTAATTACAAACTATTAAAGATTTCTTCCTGTCATTCTAAGATACAAAATTAAATGATCTTCAAGCTCTCCCCTCCCCCCCGTCCTTCAGTAGCTACACAAAAAGTGAGAAATACTGACAAAATTATGATGAACAAATGATATAGATGACACTGCCTAAGAAAGACTTGAAACTAACTTTTAGCATCAAATGTTCAGTCTTATGGTTCACCAGTTTGACAATTATATTCCTAATACTAATTAATCTCGTCATGAGTCTCAATGCTTTTCTACAGAAAAAAAACAGAGCAAAATCTTCTCATGTTATATTCTTTCTCCAAAACAACAAGGACAGAGTCATAAGAATGTTTATCATTGTCACACTCACATCATAAAATTTGTAGCAAATGTAGGCCAACTCTGCTGGACTGAACAGAAAAAATATGATTGCTGCAGCTTTGGACTCTCTCGGCACCTGCAAAGGGAATAGAAACTTGGAAATAAGACCCTTCAAACATCCATCAATACCACAAACTGCTTTAAGGGGAGGGGAGCAGGTCCTGGGAGTCATTTTGGAAACCGCTGGGGGGGAGATGATTTTTACCGTTACCATCGAATTTGGCATGGTCAAATTAGAGGAGAACAATCGAAAAAAATTCTAAATCACTTGTGGTTGCCATGGCAATGGCCGCCATCTTGGATTTTGCTACTCGATATTCCGTAACTTTACCTACGATAGGCTCTGAACTTTTCCAGCCGATGTGCTTGTAATTTTGTGTACATATTTTGCCATTCCATATCTAAATTTTGTCAGAAAAGATTTTTGGGATAGTGTTTTTTTTTTTTTTCTACAATTTTTTAAATTTGGTATGTGAAAAAGTCACAGATTTTTCAAAAATATGATCCCAAAATCTCAATTTCTCAAAAACTTAAAATGATATCAAAAATCCCTTATGACAAAATTTAGATATAGTTTTGTTCTACATTCATGCCAAATTTTATGGCAATTGCTCCATAAAGAAAAAAGTAGATAGCATATCTGTGCTAAAAAAAACGCATTTTGAGAAAAACGCATTTAAAGTTTTTTCGCTAAAAAAACAGCCGTAAAGAACTTTTGATCAGACTTTCAACCCCAACACATATTTGTTTCACCTACTGGACCTCTTTCCATGATTTCTATGCCTTCTTCTGTGTCCCTACTCCCATTTTTCCTCTATTTTCGCTTCCCTATCCCCATCAGCAAAAGGACTTCTGCTGAGTCATTTTAGAGTCCAGAGAGGGCTCTATATGGCCGCCATGTCTTCCTCGGTCAAAACCAAGAGCGTTTTTACCCTTCCTATGACAGATAATCCACTATTGCACTCTGACACAGCAGAAACATGGCATATTTCACCCTCATTAGGCTGTGGGAAGTCTATTTCAGAGGCCCATGTGAACATTTTTTCCTTGATATTCGGTTTGGTCAGCACCTTAGATGGTCAGTCAGTGTCCACCCTTGGCACTGGGGCTCCTGATATTGGTGAAGGAGATCATAATCAAGTCTTCTATATGCAATTTGCCCATTGCCAGTGAAATAATGATGATCTATCACTGAATAAAAAGCCCCAAATGAGCAAGAGCCTGGATGGCAGAGGGGCAGAACAACCTTTGCTTGACCACCCTCCTCACACCTTAGAATGGACACATCAACTTTTTAATACCATTTTTGTATTCAACAGAGACCAAACTTTTAAAAGAAAACAGAAACCCAAAATCGAATATTTTGAGCAAAAACCTAATTTCAGAACCTCCCCCCCCCCCCCTAAAGAATAGTGTAGTTTCATGGAAAGTTATCCTGTGTGGTGAATTATAAAGATAGTCAACAGACAGGGATCAAATGTTTCAGTACTGAACTATTCTTGGCAGCAGAAAGGCAGTAATAAATTTAATATTTTTATTCTCATCATGGGAGCTATTCCTTTTCTATTTTGATTTCACACCACAGCCTTGCAACAAGATGCAAAACTTGAACTCTCTTTACTTCAACATAGCAAAGAAATTTATGCAGCCAAACATTCTTATTTCTAACTACAGTAGGAATAAAGTTTGAAATGCTTGAAAAGTGTTCACTGTCTTGATAATTTCATCAAGTAAAACAGAATACTACAGTGAAATTTTCTAAGACAGCTACAGTTATCTATACACAGACTTCAGTAGCTGCACTGTGCTGTGAATGCTCTGTTGAACTGCACCTTTTTTTTTCACGCCAGTTAGCAACAAACAAGAGTAGGAAACATTTGTCATCCATCTATGTCTGTTTCCTCAAAAACTGTGATATTTTATGAGGATTTCATGAAATTATAAGGCTTGCTTACTAAAAATGACCTTACATCTTTGAGCTTATAGAATTGATAATTACATTGATATCATGCCTTAGATAATTCTAGTTGAAACAACGATAAATTGATATACTTACTTATACCTATCTTAATAGGTATATGTAGACTAAAAAAAAAAGTGAATGAAAATATATGTCTCACAACTCACAATTATATGGATGAAATGAACTGATATCAGATTGATGTCATTTTTTTTTACTGACCATCACAGGATCACAGGAGTTGATACTGAACAGAAGAGTCTTGGCTACATATTTTTCTCATCAAAGTAAATAACACTTATTTCCCTTTCTAGTGATGCGTATACCTCTATACTTGAAAAATTTGGGGTCCAACTAATCTCATCCAGGTAGGCAACATATAGACAAATCTTGATGACAACCCTACTGGAAACAAACTGTTTGTATCCAAACTTTTGTAAATTTTAAACAATGATCAGTGTGTTGTGAGCAAAGGCTCAAGGAAATAAAAATTTGTTACAAGAAATTCAGTTAGAAAGGGTTCAAATTTTTAGCAAGTCAAATTTTCTGTAGTCTACACCTCATAGATGTTACACAGAAACTTTTACATTGGCTGCTTCTCATTGCTTACTTGCACCTACCCACTTGCTTTGTCAATTATAATCCACTTTTGTTGGGGTAATGTATTTTATCATTGGAAAGTGTGTGTATTTTTATATCTTCTTTTTATTTTCTTTCTTGTCTTTTCTTCTTCTTTTTTTAAAATATGTTCACCATTATCTATATTGAACTAATGTGAAAAATCTCTTCATAATTTATCTTCTTACTCTTCCTAATCTCATCTTCTCTTTTTTTTTTTGTTGTCACTGATACTAAAAATCTTGTACATCTCAAACAAGAGAGCAATCACTGCCACTTACTGAGAGATAACCCAGCACAAACCAGGCTAGTGTGACTGTCCCACCTACAGACAGGATGACAATATCTCTAGTTTCCACATTTTGCGGTGAAACCACAATCAGTATGATCATACTGCCCTGCAAATGAAACAAAAACACAAAATTGAATGATGTAGAGTATATTTCTAACTGACAGTCATTTTATTGCAGTATCTTTTTTTTACAAATAAAAAAAGAAAAATATGCATATTCAAAACCACATATGTCTGATATATATCACTATATCAAGACATCTTATCATCACTTCGTATAGCAGAAGTCATTTAAAAAAAAATATTTTTGTAGGTTTTAAGTTAAAATGCTAGTTTTAATCACGTCTACCCAAGTATTTTTATCTAAATGTTGTTATTCTTTTTTGTTTACCTGTTACTGCACTGGTTGTATTAATACACCAAGTAAAGCAAGGCTCTGAGCATGACATACATATTTATTCCTTCTGGCTCAATGCCACACTATGATATTTCTCACTAAGTTGTGCAAAATCAAGGTTTATCGGGCCCCCATTCTATCAAACTGTCATCATATTAATCATGGCTGCAGCTCAACAGATTCCCCTTGAAAAGATCAAGGAAATTATATCTACTAAGGAAGTGAGAAATTCAATACTATATGATGAAATTATCTTTCACAGAACAGAAGAAGAGAAATCAAAGGCTGCTGGGCCCACTCAAGATCTCTAAAGTAGTCTGTAATCACCACTTGGTCTACTCAACAAGTTTACTCAGTTAGTTTATATATCAGATAGCTCTCTTGTGCTCTCACTGTTACCATCATTAGACCACTTAATGTTTCTATGAAATCAATGCCCTATCAAATTCTGGCCTGTCTTAATCTACTAAGAAAGATCTAAATCCATCTATACTATAAATCTGCAATAAAATCCATAAAAGGCTTATGGACTTGAAAACTACTGAATGTATCCACCTGAAATTTGCAACACAATATTATTGCTTAAAGATCTGTGTTTCTACTTACACAAAGCTGAAAAAATCCTACTCTGTTTGATGTTATTTTAAAAAGGTGATAATAACTGAATTTCAATGGCAAACTTGTGAGAGTTCAATAGAATGACGCGTTCAAAACACAAAAAATGTTTTCTCTGTGTAATATTCAGTTCAATCATCTAAAATACCAACACTGAGGTGTGCACCCTTGCCACACACTTTAAGTCTGACCTAATAAAGTAAGCTCCCATGAAGGCCGTGGGTTCTCTTCTAGTAAGATTAAAGTTATGATAGCTTACAGTTTACATATCACTGCAGAGAATCTCCCGCTCCTTTAGTTCTGAATTAATAACCCCTGCTCAGCCCCTGCTCAGCTTCTCTCACAGCATGAGGTCACAGGGGTCATGGTCCGCCAGCATAAAAATATACCTGCACGAACTGTGTAGTGAGCAGCGGGAAGTTTGATTCAGTTACGAGTTTTAAGCCACATGTTCAAAAATTAAATGAACTAAATAGAGAATAGTTTTCTCAAATGACACACAATACTGGATGCTACATAGTTGTGAAAGAACCAACCTGACAGGAGCAATAAGAGCAATAACAACAACACAGCACGAGTTTAAAGAAGAGCAAAAACTGCACAAATACATACAGGTTCAAAACGCAGTCATTCAAGATTTTGAGACTAAAAGTACTAGCACTGCTATGTGCACCACACTGCACTATAGCCCTTAAGCTAATTTGCAGCTCTAGAATTAATTTGATGCTACTTTTGTAAGCCAAAACTCACGCGTAATACAACATCTCACAGCCAGTCGAAATGAGACATGTTGGTTTTTCACCAGCCTGGAGTTATTACAAATACATAAAGCTTTAATTCATACACTTTTATATGGTGAAAAAATGTTTTGAGTTAGCTTAACAGTGACTGTAGTCAGAGATACTGCAAGTTGAAGAGGCAAGGAGTGACCACTTCTTTAGCAATGGCTAAATTCAGGACAAAAGTCAGCAAAAATAACAGTTTAGCACATAGATCTACATGTTCATCTCACAACATCTTGTTACAATCTGCCCATAAGAGCAATATTTTCTTGTTTGGGGATGAATGTTCTTTTAATTTCTGCAATATAAAATCATCAATATCAGAGCACCGTCATCTAGCTGTTCAACATATTCCACCTGTTCATGTCCAGTGACTTATGACTCATTCTGACTATCTGTTAGACATATACCGTAAGTCTTCTTTGGGCAAAATGATTTTTGTCCACGGTTTCTGAAACAAAAACTGAAACTGACTTGGGCTATTCTGGAATGACGATGATGGTATTTAAAAAATAAAAAAAAATGTAAAACTGAATGTTTGGGGTTTATCTGAGCTATATTCAAGACTCATTCTCTCCCAATATCCCCTTCCACAGCTAATTCCAAGCATATACAGATGACAAACTTGAGTAACTGAGGATCAACAAAAGGCTATTTTATTAAAGTGGTCATTTTCCTAAAACAAGACTTACTATAATTATATCAAAATGTAATTATAGGTTAAATTGGAATGCACAATAATTTTCTCCCAAAATAACTGAAATTAAATGTTATATCAATTTTCTAAGCTAATGTCTCATATGAAGGAGTCTCACATAGATAGTGTAAGGCAGTGAGAAAAGGATACAAATGATTAGTCATCAGAAAACACTTTTAACATATTGTGTGTTTTAGCCTTATAAGTGATTAGCTGGACACTGTACCAATCTATCATAGATGAACCCCAAAAACCAGCCCTATGTCTTTTCACTGCAATATGATAAAAAAAACAGTTTGAAATAAGCCATGCATCACCAGCACAGTCTGTATAGATCAGTTTTGAAAAGTTGTAAGAGGGGCTACAGTGAAAGCAAAATCAAAGCAAAAATAAAACTGATGAAAAATCTGACGATCTGCACAAAAACAACAGTAACAGCAAAAAGATCATGAGAATATTACCCCTAACTGGAGATCAAACTTGAGGAAGTCCTGGAATGCCAGGAGGTTTCTGTACAGAATTTGCAATGGCTCATTGGCCCCCACTGCTCGGAAGATCAGCGACTTAGATGTGTGATAGTTGTATGTGATGTTCAGTCCAATAACAACCAGAGGAGGGCAGAAAACACAAGCTACAATCAAACGGGCCTAGCAAAGAATAAAAAATCATTATGGCCATAACATGTCAAAGAAATATAAATGAGGCATAAGACAATATTTATACATGTCACTTTACATTGCACTGTTATTCTATTTAAATAATGTATCAAATAATAATAATAATATATCAATTAATATAACATTTGAAATTGACAAAAAGTCATGAGTTTTTGTTTCTTGATTACACACACCAAAAAAGCCTTTTACTAATGACATTGTTTCTTTTCTTACTCACAGGAGAAAAATGTGCATACACTTTGAACTCACAAGGCACAAGATATAAATGAAATAAATCTGGACCACCTCTGACTAAGAAAAAAAGAAAATATCAATGAAAAAAAAGTGTTGTATGTTATGTGTAAAATCAAGGGACAGAAACTTACAAACCTTTGTCACAGTTTCATTTGTGATTCCTTGGCTTGTCCTTTTAACTATTCTTTAAAGTTAATCTTGATCTCTCTGAGTTCTAAGATTACTCTTGTAATCTACTAATTTTAAGCAACTAAGGGTAAATCCAAGGAACCTGATATCGACACACAATATAAAAAATAAAAAATACAAGACCAAAAATGCAAAAACCAATGCTTCCAAAACTTGATAAAAAAAAAAAAATAAAATTTTGGTACTGTTTCTACAAGAATACAATCAAAGTAGTCACAGCTATTATGTAAACAGAGTTTTTTGAAAATATTCCTGGCATTCTTGATCAATAATTTATTATGAAGGAAGTGAATTTCTGTTTGCCATAAAGCCAACCCCAAATATCCACTCAGGATCAATGTCTGTTGATTTTAAGTTTACTGAGATATTTGAAATAAATATATGCATACAGAGATTGCAAAGCACACATTTGAAACTAACAGGCATGCAAAACTTGTGATGCATTTAATGGATACTCTCTTTTGCCTCCAAATAAACTGTCAATGTTTGTTTGTTTGTGTTTGGAATTAATGGCACATCTGCATTATCAGTACTATATGAGATGTGACATGATGAAATTAGGCTCTCTTCAAATATTTAGCAAATTGGAATTATTGGTATCACTGTAAAGATTATTCATTTCCCTTTCTGTAAGTGAAAAAATTGAGATGCGACACAATGAAATCAGGCTTTTGTTAAATTTTGAGCATATGGAGTTATTGGTATCACTGTGAAGAGTATTCAATTCCCTTTCTGTGTGTGAAAAAATTTTTGTTCTACCTTGAGTAAAAGTCGAAATATTGGCAATTAAAGATGATGGGGGATGACCTGTTGCTGCAGCTGAATTTAGTGAGAAAATGGCTGATAGCTTTTGTTGGTTCTTATTAATTCTAATTAGAACATGCCACTAAATTACAATTTTTGGGCTGTTACTCAATCTGTTTTGACAAATATAATGCTGAAATGCATTTCTAGATTGATATAGAACAGTTCTGTGAAGAAAAAAAATTGCGTTAAAAATTCATTCACTTTTGAAAAATGTGATTTCTCTGGTTGCCTTAATTTGATGACTGCCTGATTTCATCGTGTCGTATCTCAATTGTTGTTCTACCTTAACTGGAAGTTGAGATAATAGCAATTAAAGACGATGGAGGTGAACTGTTGTTGCAGCTGAATTAGTGAAAAAATGGCATATCAAATTTGTTAAGCTATATTAATCACTTCTTAGGCCATGCCACTGAATTACAATTTTTGGGCTTTTACTCAATCTATTTCAATAAATTTAACTATGAAATGCATTTCTAGATTGATAATGAAGGATTCTGTGAAGAAAAAATATGCATTAAAAATTCATTCCCTGTTGAAAAACACGTTATTTCTCCGGCTGCCTCAGTTTGATGAGCACCTGATTCAATCATGTCGAGTCTCATATTGCAGCTAGCACAGTAGACTGTGTAAACTCAATGAAAAAAGTCAGGAGCTTACCAATTTAATATCATTCTGTGCTCCAGTTGCATAGTTCACAATGATATAAACAAGGATCAGAATGGTGGCGAGGGTGAGGATGAGGATTTCTGATGGTCGTTCTCTGAAAACCCCTTCTAGGACAAACCAGGAACAGAAAACTGTAGAAAAAATGATTAAACTCCCAACAATATGAAGACCACAATGAATCCTATCCAAATATGTAACAAGTCACTGCCAATACTATGATGAGCTCCTTCTTTCTTACTTCCACGGCAGTTCCAAGCGGAGCACTTAGTCAATGGCCAGTTTGACCCAGACCGAGAGATCAGCCCTCAGGCTATGAGCCATTCACATTACCTGTGCTGGTTGGTGAATGAGTGCCTGAAGTAAAATTGCATACAGGTTAGGAATGTGATCATTTCTTCAAACTGTCAAAACATAACCATAATACAATGGTCTCCGCCTCAGAATCCTCCGCCTAAGAGCCTGGTCCACCTAAGAACCCGCCAATGCTGCGAAACGGAATTTTTCCTCTATAATTTACCCCTCTAAGAGCCCACCCTCAAGTAAAAAATCCACCTAAGAGCCCGGTGTCGGGCCAAGATGCGCGAGTACTTATGGTGTCATTTCACATCATATTGTCCACTTGAGAGAAATGCACAGTGTTAGATGTGCAGTAAAATGGGGACGGAGGTGGAGGGTACAGGTAGACAAAGGAGCGGAAGTGATGGCTGATATGACTGCATAATCAGCCCATATTGTGGACTAACTTGTAAGCATTTCTTTGTTTGACAACATGTGGGACAGCACTTGTGATTGGCTCTGTGGATAAGGAGGAGTAAGTTTAGCCTCCTGACTGAACTGTTGTTTTGCTACTTTGGTTGGTCTGTAAACACTTAAATCACTCGTGCCATTATCTGTAAGGTAGCATAGCAATATCATGTTTTCAACAATGATACCTTTATATAAAGTTTATGTGAAAACTCACTTGACGTTTAAATGCTGGGCAGTATTAATGTAATTATATGCTAAGAAAGATCAGGAGCTGCTAGATAACACACACACAGGGAAGAAGGCTGTACTTATTCACATAGACAAATCTTTAACGGTCACAACCAACTAATCATAGTAGTGAAACTAACCTGTGGTCAGACAGGTTGCATAACTTTTCAATCCGTCTAAGAACCCGTCTGCCTAAGAGCCCGCTTTTTTTGTCACCCGATGACTGGGTTCTTAGGCAGAGACCACTGTATTTTAAAGGATCTGAAAAACTGACATCACGGTGATTAAGTACATATAGATTTAACTGATAATTTTGCATAGATGTATGTGTAATTTAGAGGTAAAGTAATCAAATGATCATGAGTTCACGAAACCATATATTAAAAAATTTTGACCATGAAATTAGTTTTTCTTTTCAAAAAACAGTGCCTCATATGTTAAAGTTTTTAACTGAGCAAGATTTGTCTATGTTACTTTTGATTTGAGAGATTTCTGCATCTAAATGTTCGTTGGGGTAGTTTATGTGTAATTCACAGAAGCGCCCTATAATGGAGTGTCACTATTACATTCTTTCCAAAAGATCTGCCAGTACTTGATAACATAAAGAAGATTAATATCATTTACTTATTTCATAAAATTAGCTCTCAATGTTTAGAAAATCAAATTTTTAGCTTTTAAAAACATTCACAAGAATTATGAGCTTTCAGAATATTCGCCTCTAATAGTAGAGTCTCGATTAAGCCCATCTCCCGGAAATTTCATGCATCTATTTTTAGAAGGCGGGCCGATATCGAGCTAAATCCGCTTGCGTTCAATGATGGCGAATAGCAAAGATAGTTTTGGGACAAAGAACATTTTGTTTTTGCAAGAATTCTTACAGAACTGAAGAATCTCTGTGTAATATTAATTTTGGTGATACACATGACCTAGATCTATATCCTATCTATGGCTCTGACATTTCTTCCTCCCCCATCATTTTCTGTCTCTCACTGCATTAGATCCAGATTTAGATCTAAGTTACATAAAATGTCTATTCGTTCATTTACTAGTGATACTGATAAGCCTTGCATTTTATGCATCTCGGCAATTTTTTTTTTCATTCGTAATAATAATTTTATCCTAGGCCTAGACTAGACTAGATCGAAATCAAGATCTAAATGTAGCGAAATCTAAACTCTTGATTGGCTGACGGACTTTTTTGCAAACCAGCAGATCTAGATCTAGAGTAAAGTCACAGATGTGCTAACCGTTAAGCACTTTGATGCGTCTACTATTCTTAATTTTCATTGTATAGTTGTAATACATATACCAGCAGTTGTGCAAATGCCTGGCACATCCAGAGCACCTACTATTAGCGCTCTTGTGCTCATTTTAGGTTCTGTTTACTATGCAAGTTTGACGTGTAGCATCAGGGGGGAACATCAGTGCAACAGGGTCACATGATGTGCTAAAGTGGGGTCACATGGATGCGCCAACCCCTTGTACCCTTCTTAAAATAGATAAATCAAACATTTAATGGTTAAAACAGATACAGTGAGATTATGTTTCAAAAACACATTTATTACTTATGTTTTATTAAACACACAAATGAAAGAAAAAAAATAAAACAAAATTATTCAGTTATGGAATTAAAACAGAAATGAATCACAGCTGATATCTACCAGTATCACATTCTTAATGTGTATGAGTTAGAAAACACATAATCACAAGAAAACAGCATGAGTGAAGAAAGTTTTAAAACTACACAACTATGAAAAAATGTGAAACTTAAAAGCCTGGTGAGCTTTGAGACTCCATCGGCCACAGACTACAAGTAAGATTAAGGAACACATTTAAGGCAAAAAAACTCTTCTTTCTCCAACTCTTCTTGGGTTTTCCCCATAAAATATGGATGCCTACAGCAATAAACATGAAACCAGGAGTCGCAAAGCTCACCTATAAGCCCATGGCATCAATTTTACACCCCATACAAACTGCATTCTCACTGATCTCTTCCATACACTCATCTCCACTGTCATCATGGAACAAATACATCTCCCCCACTCTCAGTCTCACTGCCTCCATTCATTCTGCCTTTCTTTGCTTCACACTCCAAGATTCTTTTCAACTGTGCTGTCTCACTCTTTCTCTTTGTCTCAGCCTCTCTTTCTTCTTTTTGTTTTCTTTTCAATTCCTTTTTCTCTTCTCTTTCCTTTTTTAACCTCTCTCTCTCCTCTTCCTTTCTTTTCTTTTTCTCTTCTCTCTCTATTTTCCTGTCTTCCTTCTCCTGGGTGGCTCGCCTTTTCTCTTCCTCTTTCCTCCTCAGGAACTCTCTGTGCTCCTCCGAACTCATGGCAAAACTGTTCTTTTGTGACCAGCAGCTGCCTTGGGAAAATTTGGCAGTTTTAAGATGTTATCAAATGTAGGGAGCTTTTCCGTTGGGACTGGAGCATTGCTTGTGGTTGTGATGGTTGAGGATGTGTCAGCCAGTATGACATCGTTGACCTTCTGGAACTCAGGGTCACTTTGAGGATTTTTAGTTGTGAAGGCCACCCACATTTCCTCAGTCAGCTTTCGACCCCAATCAGCAGTTTTTAAAGAGAGCGCTTTCAATGCCTTTAGTTTATCTATCTGAGCTGAAGATTTGTCAGTTGATAATGGTGTGCCAATGCTAGAGAGTGGTGCAGAGGATGACCCAGGCAGCAGAGCATTTGAAACCTCCTCTTCAGATGGCGTTGCAGATGAGGTGGCTGGTTCTGAAAGTTGTTCAGTAGCAAAGGTCAGATGGGAGCCAGTTTCTCTGATGAGCGGACTTTGCTGGGGTTGAAAGGGAAGAGTCCGCTTTTGATGAAGCCATTGATGGCATTTTCTACTGTAGCTGTGGCATCCCAGGCTGTGGCGTCCCTACTGTGAAACTCTCTGTATGATCACTCATGAAACGCCTTGTTTCGTTTTCCTATGCTGATTTTATTGCCCCAAAGAAAGCTTGATCTAAGGGTTGGCACAGGTATGAAGTGTGGCTTTTCAGGCAGTAGAGAATTATTTGATGTTCTGCACACACTTCAGATATTTCTATGAGTGATGTGTGAGATGAATGGCCATCTACAAAGAGTGCAATAGGCTTTTTCTTGTTCCTGACAGCAGGCACAAAGACTTTTTTCAGCCAACTGAGGAAGACGTCTGCTGTGATCCAGCCATTATGTGTGTTGGCCATAACAGCGCCATCAAAACCTTGAAGGACAGGAATTTGTGGCATCCGCTTGTATGGGTATATGATGAATGGCTCAAGATATTGACCTGCTGCAGAGATGCATCCAAGCACGGTGATGTTTTTGTCCGTGTAATGCTGGTCAAGTTGTACATCACTTTTGATCCCTTATCAGCGATGACTTTTTTTTTACTTTGGACACAGGCTGAAACCTGTCTCATCGGCACTGAAAAGCCTATCAGATGACAGCATCAAAGACGAATCCTGACTGTCCATACAGCTTTTCATGTCATCGAACCACATCTTCAGATGTCCAGATGTGACTAAAGCCTGCTCTTTTCCAAGGGCAAGAGGTGCCCTAACACTGAGGTCAGGATGCCTCTTGAAAAATTGGGCTATCCATTGCTTGCTCGGGCCGTTGTCCGTGTTGTGGCTTTCCTCGCATCCAGCATCTGTTTTGCAATGTCTTTAATTTCTGATTGCGTCTTGCCAAAACCCCTTTTTGCCACCTCCTTCAGCCAAGTTGCTAGGCGCTCTTCTTCAGCAGACGTGAGGAGCAATTTCAATGATGGCTCGATAGGTCGTCGACCTCGTATTTTGTCCCCTAAGGTAGCATAAGGAATGACAAAAATCTTGGAAACTTTGTTAAGAGACAGTTCTCCACTCTTCACCTTTCGCATGGCCTCCAAAAGCATTGCTTTGGTATAGTTTGACTTTTCGGGTGGAACCTAAAATCAGAGATGAAATTAAGGTAGAACTAGAAGCAGAATTTAGATCAAAATCTTTAAAATGATGAATTGATGATTATTTCATGTTTTCCATGTATAACCATTTCTTTAACTAATTCCACTAACAGTTCATGAAATATCATTTAGATTAGTAATAATTAGCTAATAAGTGCTTTATGTGATTTATGATATGTGCAAGGTAAGAAATTTACTGATTCTCATGGTTGGTACTTAAACAAAGTAATTCCCTCCCATACTTCAAGAGTTAAGACCTCCATGCATATTTAATGAGGTTGAATTTTTTGTCACCGTGGGCAAAGTCAAATTTCAAATAGACTATTTGTAAAACGTTTATTTTTAGGAATATAGTTATAACTCTACTAGGGGCCCTGCAACAACATTATAAGTAAAATGTCTGTGAACTTTCAAAGTAATTGATCAATATTTGAGGTCACAGGTCACAGACAGTAATTTGCGCACATGGACCATTTTTACAGTTAAAGAAGATACATTCTGTGTTGTAGTGGTGCATGTTACTTAAATTTAGTTTTAATCTAGTGAAATTGTTGAAACCCTTTCCTCATTAGTATTCAAAATAGGCGCATCATGTTCCTTCCATAATCTGAGAACATGGTGCGCTAATTCAATAGCGCAAAATGTGCCTCAGCCAAAAGTAGGTCACATCAATGCGCTAACCCTCCCATGTGGGTCTAGCTGTGATCTAGGTCAAATTGATGTGTTCTACAAGCTTGAGAAGTCTTCAAACCATATTTTAAACTGCTGTGTAGTGTGATACAGCTCCATGGCCTTGTTCTGAGATGTTGTGCCCCCAATGGTCCAGGGTTCTAATTTGCATGAAAAAATGAAAGTAGATTTTCTTACCTCCATTTGAGAACTTGGATCTGCAGCTGCTACCTTGGAATTCACAGGAAACGAAACGGTTTTACTGCTACTTTTTAAATGACAACAGTTAGTCTCCAGAAACTAATTTATAAAACCCGAAACATAGAACCTTAGCACATCATGTGGGTGGCGCACACATGTGACTTTACTCTATATCTACTTTAACATGAGCTGAGATCAGCCATAAAATGTGAAATATGCGTAATGAATTTGTATTATCGTTGGTTTTATATATTATGCATTTTCAAATTAATAATGTTTGAGTTTAGTTAATATGCTTTTCATTTCACCGTTTGAGCATTATGAGGTAAACTTCTTTTGTTAGCTTTATGATACCAGAGGTGGAGAAAGTTGAGAACAATATAGTCGAGATACAGCAAAACTCTGCTCACACAAGTACGACTTACCTAACACAATGCCTATTACCATACTCATGTTGAGAAGGCCTTATATTAGGCCCACTGTTTTGTTTTTTAAATAAAACACTCTGAAAAAAACAAGAGATGGATAACACCCTGAGTATCTTGATGTGGTGTTGAGGTTTCATTACAGTGGAACCTGGATGATAAATTATATCTACACAAGTTCTTTTCCTGTATAGTTCAGTTCTCTTTCTTCTTTAATTTTGTTATTTATACCTTGATGTAAAGCATACCTTGGTATTAAGTAAAAATTCTATACATTTATCCAGATTCTAGAGGTAGCAGTGTCTTTGAAAGTAAAATATCTTGACTTAGATCAGACACATAGTATTAGACAATCTAGAGATCTAAATGTAGATCTAACCCCTGCCGGATAAGTTAATAATACTGCAAACATAAACTATATATATGCAACACAAATCTTGTTGTTTTGTTAAACAAAGTGCACACTCAACACAAACACTCGCCTTTGAGCACACAAAATGGTGGTAACCAAACTATGTTGCCGATAGGAAGCTTGTCCACTCTATAGCCAACATCTTGATTGTTGTGTTTTGCGTTGTGAAAGTCTTTTGAAAGTCACCACTTTCATATCCTCATAATCTTTTCACTTTAAGTCGCATTTACACACACCCCAAGAGCATGTTTTGTTAACCATCGTTCCGATTCAAACCCTCAAAGAGTAAGCCTTGGCCTGATTGTTTAAGCACAGAGTGGTCAGCTGCCCCCTTTCTAAAAATAGACACCATTTGCAGAATGCGCTAATTGAGACAAGTATATTGACAAAAATGTTTATTAAATGAAAAAAACAATTCCACACACTAAGAATTAGTTGAATTGTGAACAATATTAGATGTGGAAGAAACATTTCCATGGTAAAAAAAATTTACATGAATTTATGAATTATTTTTTTTACCCCAAAAGAGTTCAAAATACATGTACATTTTAACAAGCCATTCTCATTTTCTTGTGAGAGTAGAGACAGTGGAATACAGAGAACCCAGAATTATAGGCCAAATGTTAAACTTTTATTTGACTGCATGCATGCCAATTTGCACCTGTTCCTGTAAGAGAGTGGCTATTAGCAGGACATCAACGTGCAACAAAATCAAAGAAATTCCAAGTTCTCCATGGAATGGGAATTCCCGATGCCCAAAGGGCCCAATCACCTGTCAGCCACGTAATTTATTGCTGTGCCGGGTCAGAAACTAAGTGCTCTGCTTTGTAGAGGTTTGGAACTGCTGTGCTTCAAGTCATACCTTTACAATTTGTTGTTCTAAACAAATGGAAGTTGAATTAAAAAAAAACAACTAAATCATAATAATATTAAGCCTGTTTTGCTATGCCATCTTTCACTAAACAGGCTGTCATACACTAGGGTATTCCTCAAAAATGCACTGACTCTCAAAATGAAAACAATTGTATTACTTATTGATCAAGAAACAAAATTAATGGTTAAATGATAATGTATTATATACTTACAAATGTTCAAACTGACAAATTCTGCATACTTTTGTTTCAGGTAATCTTTATAATATTTTGAGTGTTTCTCACGCTATTTTGTACATATAAGATTGCCCTTTTGTGATAATGATCACATGATAAACTAAACATGCTCCCTACATTTGAATCAATGTTGATTATGCAAAAATATATCGCATGCTGTTTCTCACTTGAATGAAAAACTGTTGTTCTGTTTGTCCAAGAATTTTCAGTTGAGAAAAATCTAAATGAAGGATAAATGCAAATTATTTGCACTGATGAAAAAAAAAAAAAGATGTAATCCAGAAGTCTTTTACTTTGGTGGATTTACTTTTTCCCTGCCAAAACAAACCTGCATTGAACAAAAGGACCAGTCCAAAAGTGAAGTCTGTATTGCTCCTACTGACAGTTGCCACCCTGTAAATTGTGAAGACAGCTGCGGCAGCAATAGACAACAACATGGCGATCACATAGCACCGCTCTCTCCAGGTCACACTACTTAACGGCCGGGCCTGCAAACAAATGCATGTTGATATCATTCTTTAACGCTATCATGGAAATTTGTAAGAGTGATGTTACAAATATCAAAAGGAAATTCTTTCCTGCAAATTATGGATAATGATCTTGTGTGGTGCCTGTATGTCTTGCAGGTTCGGGCATTTCATGTTTATGAGTGTATTTTTCAATGGCTTTTCTGTTGTCAGTTCTAAGGCAAGTGGACTATGACAAACATTAATGCTAAAAGTATGACTTAATCATTTCATTGCTATGCCAGTTTTGTAGTTCTGTACTAAATAGTAACAATACAGACAACATCACTTATTCAGTCTATTGCAATCTGACACTTGCACACATTCCTGCCTACTGCAGGCCAGCCAATCTGCTACTATCCTCTACATTCACACAAGCAATCCATGGCGTAAGCTTTTATTGAATGTTACATGGAGAAACAAAATATATCATATGCCTGACTAGGGTTCTTAGTGTAGCTTCATCTGCCAATTATCAGCGTGCAGCAACTGTCTAGAGATTCTGTGTCTTGACATGACTATCTGGTCAGTAGTAGGAACATTCGATCAAAGAGTAGTTGGTAATGGCTAGTCGTGGATTATGTGGTACATTTTCCTGCATGTATAAGTGACTGATTTTTGGATGTACCTCATACTACAGATAGCAGTGAAGTATAAATTATACAATGATATCTATTTTAAATTAACAACAATGTAAGCCTACATATTCAATATGGTAAAAATCTAGTTAAAATGAACACTTTTATGTAGCAGGAGCTTATATGTAAAACAAAGTGGCTATATGGAGCCATAGATTTTTTTTGCTATATGGACCCAGAGCCATTTTTAAAAACGCCCCTCAGTAAGCATCTAGTCACAGTCAACTATCTCTAATGGATTTGGGTGCCACATTTTCATCATATGCTGAGTTTGAAATGCTTGTTTGGTTAGGATTAGTGTTTAAGGTTAGGTTAGGGTCCTCAAGAGACCAGTTTTCACCACCTGGTGTGTTTTCATGTTTACTTTTTTTGTGTGACTGCGCATGCATGACTTCCCTTTGTCTCGTTTTCTAGGCTAGTCTGGGAGATGTTGTGCAAAGAGTCAGTTTTGCAATAAAGAGTAAGTTCTAAGCATTTTCAAATTCTTCAAGAGTCTTCTCTGTGTAAATCAAGTAAATTTTCAACAACACAATAGACAAAACCCTATTTTACATTACCATACTTACGGTAGATTTAGATTTAACCCATTCACGCGGAAGCTCTGTAGGTCAACATATCGACTCAGTCGGACCACAAAACATCATACATGTATATCTAGCCCTATCAATGATGCATCTTCCCAATGTAACTGAAAATTCTACTTTAATTCCTACGTTTTTGTTGATATTTGGTTTTTCTTCTCTACTTCGAAAACTGATCCCACTAGGATACTTAGTAAAGCCATGAGGCTTAGGCTAAACAGACCCGGGTCCGGATAGCAAAGTAATACTAAGCGGACCTGAGCCCGTACAGCAACGGCCTGCAAAATTATCACAAATACCTTTCAGCAGATTTGAACTCATCTAGAAATACCTAGATCTAGATCTATTTCAGTGAACTTTGTGTCTCAAGATATTCTTTTTTTATCGCCAATCAAATGGCTTGGAGACAGCATTTATTCTCTGACTTCGAGTAAATCAGACTATGTGCCAAGTGTTTCATTCTCCACATTCTTAAGACAGAAACAAGATTTTGAAAAGATTCCATAGCTCTCGGATAAGACACGGAAATGGGCACTACCATTTCACCATGGTCCCTTAGGCGATCCGCCACATATCGATTACTGTAAAATGAACTAGATCTAGTGCCTATATCGATACTGTGATTATTGCCTTGGCAGTATGCACAGCCAAGGGTCCCAGCAGGTTAGGGCCAGGGGTTGGTTCAGTTCATTTTACAGTAATCGATATATGCCAGGTCGCCTACGGGACCGCGGTGAGACGGTAGTGCCCGGAAATGAATCACTGTGTCCTGTGAGCATCATGCACCTGTAGATTAGATCTAGATCTAGACTCTATTTTTTTTTGAAGTTCAATTAATATAATATAGAGTCTATACCTAGACTAGATCTGCTTGATTTACACCGACCTTTCCAATGACTGTATCTTGCAACTGGGTAGTTGTTGGAATCCCCAGGTCCGCAAATGTGAGCGGAGGCTGAGATTCAGCTCCTGATTCTGGATCCACATTTGTTTCCATGTTTCCACCCTCGACTGTATTCTCCGGGAACGTCGCACAGTCATGCAGACTTCCGTATTTTCCTTTATCCATCCTTGGGAACGGTCACTCTGATTAAGAGAAGAAGGGGGCGTGGCATGCTGAGTTTTCTGCGTTATCTCCCTGGAATTCTCTTGTATGTGATTACATGTATTATGAACCAGTGCGATTAAAAAATATAGTGATAAGAGTTTCAAGTGGGTTATAATGATAATGACAAAATCGATAAACGCAATCTTTTTTTTCCCCCGTCGAAACGGATTGAAAGGTGTAATCGGTCTGTAGGCAGGGTCTGTTTGAGTGACATGTCGCTCATTTTCTATAAATTATCATTCTCTCTATTTTGGATGACGTGTCTTTCCTTCTTTCTTTCTTTCATTTTTCTTTCTTTCTTTTTTCCGTCCTTCTTCCTTTCTTTCTCTTGCTACAAAGCCATCGTAAGGCTCTATGCAAAATGAATGATAAATTTGCCTCGTTTCAGTCAGAACTAAACTATTTCTCTCTCTCTCTCTCCTTTTCTCTCTCTCTTTTTATCCCCCCCAATTCCCTCCCCTTCTCCTTCTCTGTTTATTTGTGTATCTGTCAGTCTTGTATTCCCCCCTTTTCGATTACTGTTCCATTTCTCTTGTCAAACCTTTTTCACTCTTTCTGTCTCTCATATTCTCTGTCTATCTGTCTATTTGTCTGTCTGTCTGTCTGTCTACCTGTCTGTTTGTCTATTTGTCTGTCTGTCTACCTGTCTATGTGTGTGTCAGTGTGTCTGTCTGCCCGTCTGTCTTATTTTTTTCTGTCTGTCTATCTCCCTACCTGTCTGTCTTTTACTTCTCCCTCTCTGCTTTCCTGTTCCCTTTCTCGAGTTTCTAAGCACCAATCAGCAACTATCAGAAGCTTGCAGCTTGTGAGAACGAACTATTGACTGAAACGCGCACCTCCGTTCTGTGTCGGCAACTGTTAGTCCTGGCACTTATTTTTCGAAGTTCAGCAGACTATTTATTGTTTAAAAAAAAAAAAAAGATCTGCAAAAATGGAATCTTCCATGCTAGCTTACATGAACAACGGTTTTTCTCAGAACTGTTTCTACATCAGTCTGCAAAACAAGGAGCCTCACCCTGTCATCTTATAGAAACCCATGCTTTTCGCAAAGTTAACTTTCAAACCCACCTCCTTCTCCTTTCATAGGGGTACTGTCTTCGAAGAAGTAATTGATTCTTTTAACCTCAATGATCCGCTGTGGCATAGGTCTATGTCATGCATGCTTATATAAAGAAACATTAAAAACACTGAAAGAATAGAAATCCTAGGTATGAGGGGAAAAATACAGGCCCCGCAAACAGTGTGCGATGCTTACACATGATTCCATGGTAGTTTATTGAAAGTCGCTATTTATTTCAACAGACGCGGTCGTGGTATCATTGTTTTTGTTTCCACTTCTATGATTCGACCTGGAGGGTTGAAAAATAAAAAGGTCACAATAATCACCAGTTTATTTATAGTGTCATCGGTCCCGACACCGTTTGTTGGTGTAGTTCTTGTTTACTTTTTATTTGACGCCGCATAAACTGCGTATAAGAGCATGTTATCGACGACATTCAAGTGTAAACCTGTCCATCAAGATATGATTATCGAAATATGTATAATATGTACAGGGCAATCAGTAACTATCAAAATCAGACTTGTGGAAATATGCACTAAGGTGTTGTAAACTGGTATCTTTACATGATAACTAAGTTTATCGTATTATCTATTATCATCTCCCTGTCATATCTCATCTTTTTTTTTCCTCACTCCAGCAAACAATAACAACTACAAAAAATAACAATGCCAACAAAGACCTGAAGATTGAGACTCCTCACTGAACTCAAGGTTAGCACTTACATTCTTTCATAAAACGCCTCCACCCTGAGAACTTCAGTTTACAGAACATCTAGATTTAAGCTTAGTTTGAGAATCTCTTTCTCTAACACAGAGTGAACAAAGTGATCAGTGGTCACTAAAGAATGAAATCGTGTTGTAAAGTGTCTTGTAATATCGTGAAAAGTGATGTATTTGAGTAAGTGGAGAAATAATTAATATGTGAGGAAAAAGGCGTTTTGTCCAAGGACGTTAGACCAGTGGTTCCCAAATTGAACGGCCTCCGGAGGGGGGGGGGGGGCGATGAGAGCAGAGAGGTTAGGTGGGCGTTGAGGGTAGGAGGGGGGGGGGATGGGGAATGGCTAAAAAGTGGGACAGTGTCCTTAGGATTAGGGATACGTGAGGCATTAATCTGCTCGCTTGTCGCACATTGCTGTTCTCTAAGTCGCATACATGTATGTCCATGCATAATGAAATACAATTCAGAATTACGTTTCTATCAATTTTACTAAGATTAGATAACAAAATTTCTAACTTGGGGACGTGTGTTTTACGAATACCAAAGAGAAATTATCTGAAATGAATTCTCTCGATTGGGGCGCGGCAATACGAAAGTCGCCTGGAGGCCAAGTGGGCGGCAGTCTGAAAGGTTTGGGAACCACCACTACGTTAGACCAACCTGACACGGGAGACTCCAGAAAGATCGCCAGAGATCGAAGATAATGGCGGATAGATGGAGTAACTTTACCTTGTTTGAAAAGACCTGAACTGATATCTGTACCGTTGTTGACAATAAGCTTATTACGTGGCCAAGCCAGGAGGAGAACCAAGAGAAGCCCATTTTCAAATGGACTGCACAGATGATCTTCGGAGTTTTAACTGTGCTCTGCTGATTTCACACGTATTGGTTTGGTTACGGAGCAATACGCATTTCAGCCACCTGCGGACAGCTATCTCTAGTGCTGATCTAAAATCCAGACTCTTTACAGCTCTACCCTGAACCTACGATGTAAATAAAGTACTAAATCTTCTCGAAGTCTGCTCTGGTGCAACTGGGAATCCCGGATTGGTAACCTTAAAACTGTTAAGGGGTTGAGTGCTTCTAGAATATACCCACTGTTATCTACATTATGAACTACTTTCCCAATTTTCATGTACAATTCAATTGTAAAATAATCGTTTTCTGATGTCATTTAGGCCTATGTTAGCTTTTCGTGAACATTAATAAACTGATCATAGAACACAGATACTTCAACAATTTGATCTGATGCTTTACGGGTTAATGATGGCACAAAAGAAAACACGCACAACGTTATCCCATTTTTTCCCCCTTGTTATTGCAGTAATGGATATATTCTGAATCTCCTAGTGATCGAGTGATGATAGCAAGCGCTGTGTTTGGTTAACACTGTGAGTTGCATAGACCTACAATATATAGCGCTGGGTTGTCAAATAACAAAGGCATTCGGTTTCTCTGTTTTCATTGAAGAACACACCTTGCTGTGAGCAATTTATCAAGGAGCCATTTTTTTTTCAGCCAGCTGGGTTACTTCTCTTTGCCACGTATAAGAGCTATCTAATAATACAAGCAATGCAAAGAAGGGGGAAAATAAATAAAGAATCCACATTTTCTCTCGTTATTTGAAACATGCGAAACAAAAAAAAAATATATTTTAAAAAAATTGCCATGATGAAAAACAAACAAACAAAAAACCCAAACAAAGAAACAAACAAACACACACACTCACAAACATTTTCAGCACACATTGAATTTTTCGTTACTCTTTTTTCAAAGAACAGGACTTAAAGTGCTCCCCCCCCCCCCCCCTTTTACTGTGCTTGTGTTATACTGCTTTCACTTGGCAAAGTGAAATAATCTGGCTGGCCATCAATATGGCCCATCCAGGTATTACTTTGCAGTCCATTTAACAACCTCTGTACATTTTATTTGAAAAGACCCGACATTTTGCGCGTTGGTTTATAGTCCGACTTCATGTTTTCTGGCCACGTGCAAATTCAGAAAGAGTCTATAAACTGCAAAATAGGGACCCATGTTGTGAGATTTTTCAGTAGGCCGCTTTGGCCAGGTGGTTTGGCGTCTGTAATACTCTGTAGTTAAATATAATCATTTTTTCGTGGATCATCGGGGGTTCGATTCCCGGATCCTGTCACCGAGGATGAGAAGGATACGAAAATTGAAACCTGCATTTTTTTCAGTGACTCACCGGTCATCTGACTTCTTGGGCAGGAAAGCCCGACGTCTAGCCTTCTCAGATGAGGGGGAATACATTTCGGAGGTCCCGTGTGTACATTACGCACGTTAAAGAACCGTTGGCGGTTCAAAATTCGGATGAAAAGTAGGCGAAGATGTCATTGTCCACATTCTAAACTTTTATCTGCAAAAATTCTTCTAACTAAAAACAGGACAGCCATTTAAAGCTGAGACAATCCTACTTTCACAGGATTGAAAGGTTTAAGAAAAAAGTTTTGTGTTCCACCCACACCGTAAACAAAGTAGCTGAATAATTCATCACATAATAGCTCACATTGTTGAACGAATGACACGCTCACCACCATCACTTGATGGGCTTCCAGATTAAGAAAAAAGTTTATCAGTTTTACTGTTTGGCCAGTGTTCAAACTGACTAAACGTATTTTTTTCTTTTTTGCAAGCCGTCCTTCAAAGAAAATTCTTTTCCACTCACTGATAATAATGTATTTGCGCACGGGAGATTAGTAAAATGTTATGAAACATGATCAGAGGCATTGTCATGTGTGAGAGAGAGAGAGAGAGAGAGAGAGAGAGAGAGAGAGAGAGAGAGAGAGAGAGAAATCAATGCGAGATCTGCAGCACATAGGCCAACAGAAAAGCAGATAATCTGGCATCTGACGAGAATACAAACACACCAGCTGGAATTACCGTATTACTGTTCATTTTTCTTTCTCGTCTGTTTTATTTATTAGTCGAAGTCATGAAAAATTAATTTTTTTCAGTTCTTTGTCGATCCCCTCGGCCACACAATCTCGGAAACTGTGCCTCCCATCACATCTTCAAGGTACGTGAGAGAGAGACCCAGTAAAACCTGGACTGGGGCATGTGAAGAACTTACTATGGCACCCCCCCCCCCCTCCTCCGATAACGCTGAGGATTTCCGGATAGCCAGGGACCTCCAACTGTTCTTCTCTGTGACGCTCACTGAGGCAACAGAAGATAGATAGAACAAAGCACAAAAAAAAAAAAATGTAAGATGCAAAGCTGGATATAGAAATTAAACCACCATTAATTTTTATGCCGTATCCAAAGGCTAAGGATCGAAATGGCAGAACTATAAGATGGAAGGTCCCACAATATGGAGCGCACATACAAGTGGACAGGCTCATTGAGGTTTTGGGCATAATACTGAGTTCTAAGTTGCGAAATCCTAAGAATGATTACATATCTTTCAAAATCTGTTACATGAACGTGTATTTATCGCTGACGTACATATAGGTTGTTGGACATGTCTAAATACTCATCATCCTCAAGAGCTATCTGACTTGGGAAGAGCATGTATACAAATCAGCGAGTGAACGACAATTACTCGATACTGTGACCGACCCCAAAATACCCCATTCAATCAACGAAATTAACAAACATGTCAAAACTTAAAAACAACAATAACAACAACATCATCAGCAACAACCCTCCCCCCCCCCCCCCAAACCCGGGGTTGTTTCGTCTTCATATTCTAACAGCTGTTTCTTACTTCAGCGCCTGATATATGGCTGGTTGACTGGATTGACTTTTTACGTCAGCCAGTCATCATGACAGTTTAGCTATAATATGGCACAAAACACTGCGAAAATAATCTTATCATCATCATCATCGTTTCAGTATAAATTCCAGACCAAATATCTATACTGAGCCCGGTTCTAAGAAATTCCATGAACAACTCTTCCTCTGCATTATCACTCAATGTATCTCGTCCAGAAGATTCGTGTCCTGAACCATATATATACCGTGTACATACATCTCATAGTGGATCCCTTCCTGGAGTCTGTCTATGATGTTACTGAATATGGCAATCACAGTGTGTAATTTTTCAACTAGCAGCTAGTATCTAGATCTAGCTCTGGCCGGCCCAGCTCCATCTCCATTATTCTCTCGAAATTTGAACAAGATCGAGCACAACAAATGAGCAAAGGAATCACGCAGAAACAAGACGAGAAAAACGACGGTTACACTGCCTTCATTTGCAAATACTGCAATGGATCCTGCTAATGACAAAAAAAAAACAATATTAAACCACGAAAGACACCGCAAGAGCAGGAGAGAAAACAAATCTTAAGTACACGTACATGTAATTACTATTATGGCACCAGTTCACAATACATTGTAAACCTGAAAGGAACCTTAGTGTTTGTTGCATTAGCGGTAGTATCTTAGTGGTTCTGTCTTGCAACCGGGTTTGCTTGTCGGGTCACTGTTTCCTGAATAGAACAGATTTTCATTCGAACTGAATTCACTTTCCTTGGTGCAAAAAACTAGATTTTCCTGCAGTTCATATTCAAGTTTTCTATAGCTGCTGAACACTTACCATAAAGTCTTGGCACATTCCCTTTCGTCCCTTGCAAACTTGCTATTGTTGTTGTTCAGCTCTCTGTGAAAAGCTCCCCAATGTCAAAACAGCTGAACATAACTAAAAACAGAACACGGTTTAGCACACCGTCAGAGCTGTCACATACTCTCAATGCCATTGAAAACTGGCAGCGACAAAGAATAACACATCTTGCAACTACACACTATAACGAACCAGTGAAACAGCAGAATTTTTAACGACTACCATGGCAATATGTTTATTGAGATTCATCACATAAATACACACATGCCCATGAGCAAGTCCTGTAACTTGTATAACACATACATTGACACAATCACTTATATACACATGTACATAAATACACACAAAAGCTCAGATACACATTCACACAAAAAGGATGACACACATACTTGAGACCACCTGTTTAACAGTAAATTAGATAGGTTCTCAACTGGCTGTAACGCCAGTCCCAAGGTGTAAGTTGCTTTTGCCCACTTATGGCAAACTGACCGATTTTCATCGTACCGAGAGAAGTGTGTATGTGTGTGTGTGGGGGTGGGGGGTGGGGGTGGGGTGGGGTGGGGTGGGGGAGGGGGTGGGGAGGAGAGCGTAGATGGGAACTTATAGCTGTATTTAGTTCCAGACCCCAGTGTTTCTCTCTTGGTTATCTTTTACCTACCTATCTTGAAGACTGGAAGTCAGACCGTGAGGCGTCACACATTATCTGGCAATCAGCTCTGTTCATCATGTTTTTTCTTCTCTGACTCTCTCAGAGAGCCGCTCAGTGGCTGACTTTTCTTTTTAATCCATTGTTGTTTTCCCATCTCTCTCTCTTTCTCTCTCTCTCTCTGCCTCTTCATCTCCGTCCCTGTACTGTGACTTGCAGGATTTTCTTGGAAAAAAAAAAAGCCCTGGTGATCCTTGGGCATGTCCAAACCACTTCAATTCACGACTTTTCACAAGTGGTATTCAGATCTTCATAGAACTTCATCATAGCCTGTTCACGCATAAATGAAATGACATCGTAACAAACTGTGACATTATCTATACTATACAACATTGAACTTGCAATAACTGTACTCCTGAAAACAAAAAAAAAAATCTGTATTTCCATTGTATCGTCTGCATTTTTATGGCAGAAAAGTACCTTAGCTTTTTTAATGTTTTGTTGTTGTTGTTGTTGTTGTTTTGTTTTAAATGACGGAACCGAACTGCGAGGTAAGTTTGGACCCATTGGTCACAACCTTAGAAAACCGCGAACTAGTGTTGTCAAGAGAAATCTTACCTGGATCTCACAGAGAGCAAGGTCCAAGGACAGGGCAAGAAATATTTGGGGATGTGGGATCGAGACTGAGCTAAAGGCCCCAGGACGCGAAATTGCCAAGGAAGCACAGGATAGGAGGGAGGACTTGGAAACGTTTACAGAGGATGATCTATGTTCTACTGAAGGTTAAGAGTTAACGATGAAGATAATGATGAAGAAAAAGAAAATTAATATATATATTTAACTTCTACGAGCTGCCAACGGTAAACCGAAAACTTGGGAACCTCTGCTAGATTAGACTTTAGGGCCAAACATATTGCAGTTTCACACGCTTTGAACATAGGCGGCAACTGATGGGTGGGGACCTTGGGTGAACGGTCGATGTCCAATAACTGCATATCAATAGGTAGAACGGATGCAAAATAGGAATAATAAGTGTTGTATTACTCTCCATTTTTCTTATTTCTTTCTTGTCTGATTCATTTATCAGTTGAAGTCATGGAAATTAATTTTTGTCAGTTCTTTGTCGATCCCTTCATCGACGTGATACGATCTTGTGAACTGTTCGTCCTATCATGTCTTTGGAATTGATGCACATGTTATGGTTTTGTGTGTATTGTAGGTATGTATGAGTGCGTATGTCTAATTTCTCAATCAGTCAAAGAAGTCTGCCATACGCTTCTGATGTCTATCAAACCTTTACAATGAATGAGTGTCGGTTTGTGTCGTGTGTTTTTGTATGTGTTCCGAGTATGTGCTTAGGTGTCTAATTTCTGAATCACTCACGGAAATTTTCTCAGATACTTTAAATAGTCTATCTATTACACCTACAGAGCATGCATGTGTATGTGTGTGTACAAGTATGTTATATGTTGTGTATCTAATTTTTAAATCATTCCAGGAAATTTGATGTTTATCATGCCTTTATAACGTAACGGTGTGCGTGTGTTGTATGTATATGTTCCTGTGTGTGTGTATGGGCACGTGTGTGTGTATATATATATGTGTGTATGTGTGTGTGTGTGTGTGTGAGCAGACATGTGCCTGCTTTATCTTTGAGTCAGTCATGGGAATTTGACAGGCCTATTTGTGTCATTGCATCCTGCATAAAACAATACTAAAATTTTGTTGTGATTTTTTTTCTTTTGCTTTTTTGCTTTCGTTTCGCATTTAACTGCATGGAAATTAAGCAGGAGCTACTTTTTTTTCTCCTTGACTGTCAAAACACATTTTTTGAATCTGTTTATATGCATCACATTCTGTTACCATTTTACGGCCGAATTAGGGCTACTACCACTAGCGTTTGAAGTGCGTTCTCTATATCGCGTTCATACCGGATAAAAAAAACTGCCGTAATACGGTACTCATGCCGTCGTATTTTTAAACACCCGTCTAGTTTGGTATTTTTAAGAAGAGCACGACCATCCTTTAAACGACAAACCCTTCAAAAGTGGTCTAACTAGCAAAATAAGTATATAAATAAATAAAACAAAATAAAATAAAACAACAAAAGACAAGCGATGCATGACGGGACAATTCATGATAGATGACAAAATATGAAGCTTTTTGTGGTAGCCTATGACAAGCTAATAATTCTTTACTTTATAGTTTTAAAGTTTCACTCACTGAATCTAAACTTTATTCTATCAGATGCTAAGGTGTATCTCAAACTGGTAGTTATTGCCTCATTTCTCAGTCTAGGCCTTTTTTTTTTTGTTATATACCTTCTTTTTTTCTGTACCACATTCCTCAATCAAAGTTATAGAAATTTAAAAATTACCTTGTGACTCGTGTATCTCTCCCAGCATTAGATTATGCTCTATGTGTCTTATTCCTCAAGAAAAGCTACAGAAATTTGTCTCTGGGGTCATAGTAACGTCTTTGTGGAGCCCTTTGTCTTCCTATCGAAATTTTTAAATAGTCTACGTTATAACACCCCACAATTTTTATTTTTCGAGTGTTTTTGCATTGCATGACAACGACAAGCGGCCAGCAAAAGCATGGTTTCTTATGTGTCCACGTCCATAAATCAATCTATCGTTCCATCCTTCCATCAATCCATCCTTCATCAATCCATTCGTCGTCCATCCATCCATCCATCCATCCATCCATCCATCCATCCATCCATCCATCCATCCATCCATCCATCCATCCA